>CM033458.1:5192716-5242716 GCA_019425755.1 Amaranthus cruentus | reverse complement strand
GGTTCAAGAGCAAACGTAGAGTCTATGGAGTTTTTGTGGGTTCAAGAGCAAACGAAGATGAGCAAACTTTGTGGGTTAGTTATGTAGTTTTGAAGAGCAAGTAAGTTTTGAAGAAGAAGAAGAAGAAGAGCAAGTGGGTTATGGAGTTTATGAAAGAAGATGAAGAAGAACAATCGTTTCGTTTTTGGAGGGTTTATGGAAACAGAAGCTTTTTATGAACGTTACAATTGAAAGGCGAGATTTTTTTTTAATCGAAAGAAGTATTCACTGCGGTCAAGAGCATAACTACAGCCTTTGTGCTTTTTTTCTTATTTTGTTAAGTTATTGGCTGCGATCAAGAGCATAATCGCAGCCTTTAATGAATTTTTTTTTGCAAAATCTTTTTTTCTATTAGTTGATGCGTATAAGTAAAACCACAGCCATTGTTTAGCAGAAAATATGTTTTTTTCCACTAGTGTTCTTAATAAATAAATAAATAAATAGATAAATAGATATATAAATAATATAAAAAGGGTGAGTTAGGGTTTTATTTTAAAAAGACTAGAACACTCCTTGTCTCACTTAGTTCAAAACCCATGGCTCTCTCTCCCTCCTCAACAACCACAGCCGGCTCTTTCCCTTCTCAACAACCACGCCAATTGTCTTCTCCTGCACGACCAAAACCGCCACTTACCGTTCCTCCACAAGCACCCGACAGTAGCAACCAACTGTGCCCTCTCTCCTAGAGGCAACTACAGTTGTGTGTTGCTTCCCAAGAGCAGCAAGCTGCTGTGTCGACCACAGTAGTAGCGCCACGCAGCCCCTCCTCCACCATCACACACGATGGGTCACATCACCACCACAAGAACCACCAATCCCTTGACACAATTTCTAGTTTCACCATTATAAGCCATCTTTTCCCATATTTTGATTTTCTTGATTCTAATTGAAATTTATCAAGATTATGGGTTGTGTGCGTGGATTAAGTATTAATTTTATTATGGCCAATAGTTAAAGGTGCTGTCTTTTGTTGGCCCTCTTAGGTTTTTATGATGACTTTACTTTAAATAAACAAGGAAAAATTATATTAAACTACCTATTCTATACCTCTTTTTTCAAAAAACTACCTGATATAAAATTTTTTTCAAAAAACTACCTTGTATAATATTAAAGTTTGCAAAAGACTACCTTGTTCTTAATTTCGTCAGTTGACCGCTTATACTAACGTTGACCAGCATGCTTGTGTCACGTGGTCTCCTTTAAAACATCCTCTTCCTCCTTCACTTTATGGATATGTCGGATTTACTCTGATTTCTCACCTACCAAAGACATAAACCTTTACTCCATATCCTTTCTTCTTTAATTCTCCATCCTAATTGCTGCTCCATTTCATTTTGCAAGAACTCATGTATTTTCAAGTAATGTACTTAGTGTAGTAGTTTGGATTGTAATTTTCAACTAATGTATTTGGCAAGAACAAGTATATTTTGGTGCTATTGTATTTTGCAAGAACTTGTGTATTTTCTACTAAGTTTTGATGTTGGTATGATGTGTGCAAGTAGTTGGTATGCTGTGTAGTGCTGTGCTGTTGGTATGATGTTGGTATGATGTTCTGATTTGAGTTTGTACAGCTATTATATGTGTGCAAGAGTTGTACAACTATTATATGTGTGCAAGAGCTGTACATCAGTGTGTATAGAGCTGTGCAAGCAAACAGAAAACAGCAAACAACAACCATTATCAGTAATGTGTGCAAACATATACACTGTACAGCAAACATCAGTGTGTATAGAGCATAATGTGTGCAGTGTAGATGTTCTGATTTAGGATTTGTGCAAGCATTATCAAGTGTTCTGATTTCCATACCAAACAGCAAACATCAAAAAGGGAAGCATTATCAATTAATTAGATCTGAACTCATCAAATGCTGTGTATTTTGCTGTGCATAATCAGTGTGCAAGGTATATTAGAACAAAACCCAATTTAATTAGAACAAAACATCAAATGCTGCTGTAGAAAATATGATTTATCAGTGATTAGAACAAATTCAGTGAGTACAAAGAGCTGTGGAAGAATCTAGATCATAAATTAGGGCTTTGAGTTTAGGGCATTGGGTTTTTAATGGAAGAAGATGATGACTCTGGATTATAAATGAAGAAGGAAGGGTTTAGAGGTTGCACGTGCAAAGAGCGTGCCAGTCAACGTGAAAACTAACGGTCAATGACGGAAATTCATAACAAGGTAGTCTTTTGCAAACTTTAATATTATACAAGGTAGTTTTTTGAAAAAAAATTTATATCAGGTAGCTTTTTGAAAAAAGAGGTATAGAATAGGTAGTTTAATATAATTTTTCCAATAAACAAATATGTTTTAGATATTGTTTTGTAGGTCAAATATCCGATTTGCTGAAATCGTTGATGGAACCCAAAAGACTTGGTCAAAGAATATTGTACGAGTAAAAATTGCCAAAAGAGTCAGATATAGAAGATCACTTAGGACGTCTAAAGTAGACAGGAGGTCTACTGTTTCAAGTTTGATGGTCTGATGAAGTTGCTGATGGAGACAGTACAGTGTTCCCAAGATGCAGGTCTGGAGAAAGCGTTAGCTAAAAGTACAAGAAAAAGCATTTTGGGCGACACCTCAATATGTCGCCCAATCTTCATTTTATGTCGCCCAAAGTAACAGCAACAAATCTAAAAAGTGACACGACAAGTGTCGCCCTATCGACGCCGCCCATGCTTGGGCGACACACACCCATGTATGTAGCCCATACTTGAACTTTGGGCAACACTTTCATCAACGCAGGCCATAGTTAGTATCTTTGGGCGACACACATTTGTGTCGCCCATATTGCAACTTTGGGCGACACTTTTGTTACGCAGCCCATAGTTTGCTTCTTTGGACGACACAATGTTGTTTGTGGCACATATAATTTGTTGTTTTGGGCGACATATTTGTGTGATTTAGGTTCTTAAATCCCACATAATTTTTGATACGACAACCACAATAATAACAATAATAATAATAATATATTTCTAATTATACAAAAAAACAATATGTATATACATATAATTTGAATTCTTTTCATAAAATTTCTACACACAAAAATATTTCAAAAATTATAATGGCTATGTATTACTTGCTCAAGAAAATCATCACATATAGGGGTTGTTTGGTATAAGTGAAAAGGTAATGGAAAGGGAATGTGTTACGAGGAGTAACGGTATTCTTAAGTGTTATTGTTAATTGTTGTTTGGTATAGAAAATGTAAGGGAATGAAACAAAAAGGAAGGCAAAATTAATCGAATACCTCGCTCTTCCATAATCTCAAGTAAAATCAAGTTGGTAGGCCACAGCATTGAATACCAATCCATGATGAAAGTGAAACAACCACGAAATCAGAATGCAAGGGATGATTCCACTGCCATAACTCAGAGTTCAAAAATGTTACTGGTGTTTAAGGGCTGGTAACAAAGTAACGGTTATGGTTACCTCTATTTAACGGATACCGTTACCTTTTTGACTAAACAAACACAATGTAATGGATTATGTTTTTTGAATCCGTTTCCTACCCTAATTTTTGACATACCAAACACCCCCATAAAGTGATTATCAAAATCAAAATGTTATCATTAAGCATCCTATTTTTCAGTTGAATTTCGAGCAGGCCGCTGAAAAAGAAGTACAAGCTTTCCGTCATTAAGAACTAATGCCTGGAGCAGTCCCGTTTCACTTTCTGCTGCATCAGTGGAAAGATATATGATGGGTGTACTGGCTCTTGCGACCACCCGCTCAATGCACTTTGCAGCATGAGGAATTGAAAAAAAGCAACTTGGATTCTTGGCATTGCTGAAGATCCAATAACCCAATGTTAGAGGCTTTTGATGCCAAAAACTACTTAAATTTTAAAAGCATACACAGCAAAAAATTACACCAAAAACAGCAAAAAACAGCTCCAAACACAACTCCAAAACAGCACCAAAACAGCTCCAACAACAGCATGAAAATATGAACAAATGCAGTTATGTTCTTGATTACTACTTATTTACAACAACAATCTATTATCCCAAGAACATATGATTTCTCCGAAGCTTGTTTACCACCTAAGGGGAGTTTGAGAATAGTCTAATTGATAAATCCAAAATAGAAATAGAACAAATATGGTAAAATTTCATTTAATCAAAGGGATCACACAAGCATGAGCAAAGTATAAAACTCATCGGATCTAAATTTCAATGGGGCCTCAACTATTTCTATTTTAATACTTCATAATAATTATAAATCAATAATGTCATTGTAAAAAAAATTAACTATTAAAATTAAAATTTAATAAAATGTCAATAATGTTTGAGCTTCATAAATTCCTGAAAAATACCATTATCTACATGTTAAGTAGAATTTACCAGAAAACCATGACGAATCTCCTAACAAAACAATGTACTCCATTCAAGAACTACAAAGATCTTAAAATGGGAGCTGTTTTGAGAAGGTAAAACCTACCTTTGGATGCACCACTACGAACAACAGCTCTGGCGCAAGTTCCGTCATCTAGGTGAACATCAGTTTTCAAAAATACATCCATATAACATAGTCAATCAACAATGATACTTTGAGAGAATTTTTGTCAAACTTAGAACTTAACATGAGCTAAATTTTCAATTAAAACACAATCAACATAAATAAATTAAACTACAAATCAACACAAAAATGGCAAAATATTAGCTTAAAAATCGTAAATGCATAAAAGAAAGAAAAACTTCTTCCACTTGTAATCCTAACAATCATCCGAAAACATTCACCAAAAAATAGCGTTCATTTCAATAGCATCACAGTAGCTACAAAAGCAATCTATATACTTCCACAATCAACAATCATACTTTGAGACAATTTTGTAGCCCTAATGGACAATAATTTTATATTATTAGATTAATTCAGAAATTTCAGTCATTTAAAGAAAAAAAAGTAAAAGAAACAAAAATCAGTTTACCAAAACAACGAAAATCAAGGACAAAAACTAAAGATAGAAAAATCGAAATTCAACAAATAAAACTACACAATGGAAAACCAGTAGCAGGCAGCAACAGTGAAGGATAAGGAAAGAACACATGGAAAGTTTAAGATACAGAAAAACAAAATCAAAAAAATAAATTAATGAAACGAAAAATTATGGAGAAGCAACAACCATTGAAGAGGAGCTTAAAGATGAAAACAAACCTTGAGAAGAAGTAGTAATGGCGGCGCGGTTGATGAAATTGGGGCGGCGCAGTGGAAGAGAATGGAGAAGAAGAGTGGTGTAGTGGGAGAAGAAGAATGGAAACAAATTGATTTTTTGTGCTGTTAGGGTTTTACTTTAGGGAGGATGGCGGGGTAGAATATTAGAATGGAAACAAGAGAATTGGGCTTTTACATTTTTAGGTTTTAGGGGTAAACGCGAAATTGGGGGACAACAGTAATAATATGTGGCCCATATATAATTTTGGGCGACAGAATTTGTAAATGTCGCCTTAACTGTAACTTTTGTGCTTCGCTTATATTCGAGTGACGCCCTAAGAAACCCATGTGCCACACATGGACATATGACGCCCATAATCTGATATTTTTGACGCCCAACACTAATTTTCTTGTAGTATAGGGTTAGAAATTAAGTTATTGCATAATTAGTTAATTGGCAAAATTAAATAACCACCAAAAAATAATCTAAGACCAATTCAAAGGGTGAGAATAAATCTCCTTATATCTCTCCATTAAAATAGAAAGTTGGTTAGACTTTAATCTAATTAAACCTAATTAGCTATTTTTAGCTAAAGTTAACTATGGCTTTTTCTCATAACTTCCAATCTTGTTTTTCACTTTCCTACATTGTAGGAATAAGGGAAATATGGGGAGTTAGGGCTTTGATGACTTACGGTTGGTACCATATAAAATGGAGACTTTTTCAACCGGTTATAAGGAGCGTGCCCAATCGAAAAAAAATCAAGAGAGATCACAAAGTTACAAAAATATTTCCATCTTACATTTTCCAATTAACTTAGAATATTTTTTTTATGCATTTTTCTTAGTATTTATCATTTTTAGAGAAATTATTTTTGTATGGGTATTTGAGAGAAATTCTTGTAACTAGACTTAAGGTAAGTCTAGCGGAGAAGAGAAGCTTCAATTGAAGGGTGAGAAAGAGAAAGAGAAAGAGAAGGAGAAAGAGAAAGTGAAAGAGAAAGAGAAGAGAAGTGGTCTAGTTGAGAATTGTTTTATGTAATTGTAATTGATTGCCTAAGACATAGTAAGAGAAGTGTAAAATCTCGAGTGGTTGTGATTTTTCTTCTATTAGGCCTAGAAGGTTTCCACGTAAAATCATTGTCTTCATTTATCATTCTTGCTTTAAGTTTAAGTTTTTATTATTTCTTTAATATTCCGCAAAAATAGGGCTAAAATTCTTAAACTTACAATACAACAATTCACTTCCCCCCTTGTTGTGTTCGTCTATCTCTAAGTGTTTCTACAATTGGTATCAGAGCCCTGCTCCTTATTTGATCAGGAAACCCTGAGAGCAATATCCTGGTGTTTTAGAGATGTTGAAGATGAATGAACGTATGGAAGAAGGGTACAGTACTCAAAGACCGCCCATGTTCGATGGTAAATTCTACACATATTGGAAGAATATGATGGAGATCTTTATCAAAGCTGAAAATTATCAAGTTTGGAGAGTTATCGAAATTGGAGATTAAGGTAACAACTACCAACACCAATAACAAAATTGTTCCGAAACTTATCACTGAATATGAGAAAGAAGATTTTCAGAAAATGGAGATGAACGCTCTTGCCATAAAATTACTTCATTGTGGTCTTTGTCCAAACGAGCATAAACGAATAATGGGGTGTAAAACTGTCAAGCAGATTTAGGATTTGCTGGAAGTTACCCACGAAGGAACAAGTGAAGCAAAGTGCTCCAAAATTGACTTGTTGATGTCCAAATACGAAAGGTTTGTTATAGAACCTAGAGAAAGCATCTAAGAGATGTTCATAAGGTTCACAAGGAGTCTCTTTCAAGATGAACGCTGGAGAGCCAAAGTCACAGCCATACAGGAATCCAAGGATTTCACTAAATTCAATTTGGTAGAGTTGGATGGTTTCCTTATGACTCACGAATTACTTTTGCGAACAGCTGATAGTTCCCAAAACAAAAGCTTGGCTTTGACAATGAATGCTCAAGAAGAGTCAGAATGTGATGAAGAGGAGGCTGCCATGATGGTTCGAAAATTCAAAAAGTTCTTTAAGAACAACAGATACGCCAATCAAAGAAACAATAAAGAAAGTGGAGCTGCAAATACAAAGACCAACTACGAATGCCATAAAATTGGAAGTACTAATCACTTCATCAAAGATTGCCCTCAATGGAAAAATGAGAAGGGCAAAAGGAAGGAAAGGGAAACAGGAAGACATCCCATGAAAGGAAATTTCATTAAGACGAACTTTCGCAAAGCCATGATTGCTGCATGGGGAGAATCTGAGAGCGAAGAAGAGACAGAAGCCCCATAGAAGAAGAAATTGCAAATCTATGTCTCATGGCAACTCACAATGAAAAGTCTAAAGGAAAAGAGGTATTGTCTTCTAATTTATTTCCTAACCACCTATTCAAATGGGATAAATATAAACTAATTGAATTGCTTATGGTAACCCAAAAAAACTAGAAGAAAAAACTGCCATATGTCTCCAAATTGAAAAAGACCTTAAAACGAGTAAAGACCATGTTTCCTACCTAAATTCCTTTAGGTCCGACGTGCAAAATAGGCTCTTTAATTTATTAGATAATAACGTCATGTTAAAGGAAGCATTGGAAAAAGTAAAAGAAGAAAATGTTATTCTTAAGGAAAGTTTGCTCAAAATAATCCCAAATATCAACCGTTGGTCAAAAATAATCCCAACTATCAATTATTTTTTAAATAATCCCAACTATTCTCATAATTTGTTGAAAACATACACACACCCTTATTACCGGCTGGAACAGGTAACTTTTTCACTTTTTTTTCTTTTTTTTACTAAACTGTTCAAAATAACCTTTCCCCTTTATTTATTAATCAAAAAAGAAAGAAAAAAGTGGAAAAGTTAACTGTTGTAGCCGGTTAAAAGGGAGGTGGGTATGTTTTCAACAAATTATGAGAATAGCTGGGATTATTAAAAATTAATTGATAGTTGGGATTATTTTTGGCCAACGGTTAATAGTTGAGATTATTTTGAGCAAATTTTCCTATTCTTAATTTCGAATTTAATCAATATAAATTGCTAGGCTTAAACAAGGACTTAAATGATCTATTTATTCGTCACTTTAGTATCGAATTCCAAAAGTTAAAATTAGACCTAGAATCCACTAAAATTTAAAATGAGAAATTGAAACTTGAGATAAATTAAAGAGGAAAAGGGAAAATCAAAGAAGTTCACAAATTGATTCTAGATGCTGAAAGTAAAGTACTAAAGGCCTAGGTTACAATAAGAATAATAAAAAGAAAAAGGTCGATGTTGATCTCACTAGTAGCAAAGTCTGTTCCTTTTGTGGCAAAACCGAGCACCTGAAATCTCAATGTACAAAAAAGGAACAGCACGACAAAGCGAACCAAATTTATGTCGACGCATTTGGATTCAAAATATGATTCATGCATAATTGACATGGAACCCTAGGATGACTAGGTTCCTCCTTCTAACAATTAGTTTGTTTTGCAGGTTTTAATGAGGGGGAACAACTCATGGTATCTCGACAGTGAGTGTTCCAAGCACATGACAGGTGATAGATCAAAATTTCTCTCACTAGAAGCCTATGATGGAGGAACTGTGACCTTTGGTGACAATATGAAAGGCGAAATCATTGCCAAAGGAAAAGTAAGAAGGTTAAGTTCCCATACAATTTATAAAGTATTTTTGGTCACGAATTTAAAACATAATTTATTAAGTATTTCATAGTTGTGTGACAAAGGTAACTTTGTAAACTTTACTTCTGAAAAATGTGTTATTTCTAGGAATGACACAGGAGACACTATTCTGGAAGGAATCCGTAAAGGGAACAGTTATGTTGTGGACCTCCACACTGTTTCCGAAACAAGTTTGACTTGTCTCAGTATTATAGAAGATGACCCTCTTATTTGGCATAAACGTTTAGGTCATGCTAGCTTTTATTTGCTTAATACCTCAAGATCAAAAGGCCAAGTAAGAGGATTTTCGTCCCTAAAATTCCAAAATTATGAAGTTTGTGATCCTTGTGCCAAAGGAAAACACGCTAGGTCTTCCTTTTAAACCTAAGAATGTTGTGACCACCTCAAAGCCACTTGAATTAATTCATATGGATCTTTGTGGACCTAAGACAATCCAAAGCCGTAGTGGCAAACGTTATGTATTATTGATGGTTAGTGTAGATTTACTTGGACAATATTTTTAGTTAGCAAAGATGAGGCTTTCAATGAATTTAATTATTTTGCTAATAAAAACAAAAATCTAGCAATTTTCAACCTGTCCACATTAGATCAGATTATGGTAAAGAATTTGAAAATTCAAGCTTTATGGCTTATTGTAATGAGCATGGTATAAGTCATAATTTCTCCGCACCAAGGACACCACAGCAAATGGTGTGGTAGAACGTAAAAATAGAATATTAGAGGAAATGGATGTTAATTGCTAGTGGTCTCCCTAGAAGTTTTTGGGCCGAGGCTATTAATACTGCATGCTATATTTTAAATCGTGTTGATTCGACCTATCACTTGTAAGACACCTTATGGACTGTTTAAACGTGTGAAACCGAATATTTCCTACTTTCGTGTATTTCGATGTAGATGTTTTGTTCATTTTAATGGAAAACGTAATATAGGAAAGTTTGATGAAAGAAGTGATGAAGCGGTATTTCTTGGTTATTCATTTTACAGCAAAGCGTACAGAGTATATAATAAAAGAACTATGTGTGTTGAAGAATTTGTGCACATTATTTTTGATGAAACTAACTTTATGACCAGTGAACAAGATACAAGTAATTTTAAAATAGGTCTTGCTAATCGGGAAGATGATGAGGATATACATAGAGAGCAAGATCCTAGAACAAGAGGAAAACAACAGGCTCAAGAAGAAATAGAAGAGCCTAATCAAGAACAGGAACAGCCGGGAAATTAGATTCAGCAAGGTGTTCCCAATCAAGTTGTTCCTGGAAATGAACAGACTGAGGAAACTGAAGCAGAACATAATGTTAATCAAGTCAATAAGCAAAGAGATGCATATGGGAAGAGCTGGACTCTTTGAATGTTTGGCCAGTGCTTTCTGTTGTGTCTGAAGAAATGCAAAGTTTCCTGGATGTTTTGAATAAGCAAAGAGATGAGCAGAAGTTGTTTCAGTTTCTCACAGGCTTGAATGAAACATACAGCACTCAAAGGAGTCATATATTGATGACGACTCCTCTTCCTAGTGTAGAGATGGTGTATTCTATGGTTCAGCAAGAGGAGAGCCAAAGAGAAGTGAGTGTGAATGAGAAAAATGAGACTGAAATGGTAGCCATGTATAGCAGAGGTGTAGAAATGTGCAAGGCATGTGGTGTGAAGGGGCATGTTGCTGAACGTTGCTGGACAGTTATAGGATACCCCAAATGGCATCCAAAACATAAAATTTATGGTGGAAACATGAATGAAAACAGAAGTAGAGAGCAAGGGGGGAGATACAATAATAGGAATGGAAGAATGAACATGAGTAGAGGTGGAAGAACTCAACAATATGGAGGAAGTAGTAGGACTGCTGCTACTGCAGTTGGAGAGTTTGTTGCCCAATCCTTGAGCAGTACTGGTGCTAGCATAAGTGCACAACAGTTAGAGCAACTCTTGAAACTCCTCCCAAATGGGGGCAAACACTCTGGTGTGACTTCTGAGATGGAAGATGAATTTGATCATGGATTTGCAAACATGGTAACATGTTGCAATGCAACAAGTTTTGAAAATAATTGGATTATTGACTTAGGGGCTTCTGATCATATGATAGGAGACCTGAGTGTATTGGAGGATGTAAAGAAGATCAAATGTGGGAATAAAATCAATCTTCCAAATGGATTGACCTTTGAAATTTCTCACTGTGGCAATGTTACATTGAAAAATTATATGACATTGAAAAATGTTTTACATGTTGGTGATTTCAAGCATAACCTATTATCTGTTACCAAGCTGGTAAAAGATAATATGTGCAAGGTGACCTTCTTTGATGGTTTTTGCATCATCACAAGCACAGTGAATGATCAAGTGAAAGGAATAGGGAGAGGTAGAAATGGGTTGTACTATCTGCAAAATGAGCTGATGAAGGAAACCCTAACTGAATTGAAGCAGCAGCTGTGTGCACCAAAACAAGTGCACACACAGAGAATGGTGATGAATGTAGCATTGAACCCATGTAGTGTTACTGATATTCCACAGCTTGACAAGGAGGAACTATGGCACTATAGGTTGGGACATGCTCCACTCCATGTTCTGATAAACAGTGTGTGCATTTCCAAGCATGATGCTAAAACGAGAAGGGTGTGTGTAGTTTGTCCTATGGCCAGATTTACAAAGCTTCCCTATCACCTAAGCACCTCTCATGCAACTGAACTTTTTCACTTGATACATGTGGATATCTGGGGTCCCTACAGAGTTGAAACAAGGAGAAAACACAGGTATTTTCTAACCATTGTGGATGACTGCTCTAGAAACACTTGGGTGCATCTGCTCAAAGAAAAATCAGATGCATTCAAAACTATGGAACAATTTGTTTTGATGGTAAAAAATCAATTTAACAAAACAGTAAAAATTGTCAGGTCAGACAATGGAATGGAATTTCTGGATCATAGGTGTCAATCACTGTTTAGTGCACTTGGTATTGTACATCAGACTAGCTGTGTAGGACGACCACAGCAAAATGGAAGGGTAGAGAGGAAGCATCGAAATATCCTGGAAATGGGTAGAGCTTTGAGGTTTCAAGCTGGGCTTCCCTTACATTTTTGGGGAGACAGTGTACTCACTGTAGCATACATTACCAACAGACTACCCACACCTGTGCTACACAACCAAACCCCATTTGAAATCCTTCACCAATCTAAACCTGATTATTCACAAATGAAAGCATTTGGGTGTCTTGCTTTTGCATATAACCCATCTCTCACCAAAGACAAATTTCAAGCCAGGGGTGTGCCTTGTGTCATGTTGGGATATGCTGCTAACAAAAAGGGGTATAGGCTCCTTAATCTTGAAACAAAGACCATGTTTGTGTCTAGAGATGTGAGATTTCATGAATCCATTTTCCCTTATCACTTAAAACCATCCTCCATTCCTTGTAACCTTCCCGTGTCTCCACAAAACCACCCAAACACATATATACAACCCCACCCATATGATGATTCATATACCTTTGACACACACCATACAGCACCTGATCCCAACCCTATTCTACAACCTTCTCCTATACTTGCTTTACCAGCTGCACATCCTATTCCTCCTCCACCTCTTAGAAGGTCCACCAGAACAACTCATCCTCTTGTTTGGATGAGTGACTACCAAACTTCCCCCCATCATGCAGACCATGTTACAATAACTCCCATTCCTCATCAACACTCCTGCTTTCTCACCCAATTAACTAACCACCATGAGCCTGTTCATTTCAAGCAAGCAATTCAGCAGCAGACTTGGGTCAATGCAATGAATGAGGAACTGTCCGCTCTTGAACTTAATCACACATGGGTGTTAACCCCTCTTCCTCTGGGCAAAAAGCCTATTGCATGCAAATGGATCTACAAGACAAAATACAAGGCAAATGGTAGCAAGGAAAAGGATAAAGCTAGACTTGTTGTGTTAGGAAATAGACAGGAATATGGAGTAGATTATGCTGAAACCTTTGCCCCTGTAGCAAAGCTCACTACAGTGAGATCTCTACTTGCTGTTGTTGCTTTAGAAGGGTGGCATGCTCATCAGATGGATGTTAAAAATGCCTTTCTGCATGGAGATCTTAATGAGTCAGTGTATATGAAGCCTCCTCCTGGGTATTTAGGCACTAATACACCACTTACTCTTAATCAGGGGGAGTTGGCAAGCATACATCATACATCTCCTCACCTTGTGTGCAAACTAAACAAGGCCCTATGTGGCCTTAAGCAGGCTCCACGCCAATGGTTCACTAAACTCAGCTCTTCACTGAAAACTCATGGCTTCACTCAATCTAAGGTTGATTATTCGTTGTTCACCAAACATACTGCTCACAGTTTCATTGTTATTTTAGTTTATGTTGATGATTTGATCCTTGCTGGTAATAACATTGATTTGATACAAGACACCAAGACTTGGTTGTCTCATACTTTTCACATGAAAGACTTGGGATCCCTCTCTTATTTCTTAGGCATTGAAGTTGCTAGAACTGCTCAGGGTCTCTTCTTGTCTCAAAAGAAATATGCTACTGATCTGCTAACAGAATTCAACATGAATAGATGCAAACCCTTGAATCTTCCTATGGCCCCCTATCTCAAACTCACATCCACTTCTGGTGATATTCTACCTCATCCTGAAGTGTTTCAAAGATTAGTTGGTAAACTAATCTACCTTACCATCACAAGACCAGATATATCCTACACCATTCACATTTTAAGTCAGTTCATGAATCAACCAACTACCTTACATCTTCAAGTAGCTTATCGTGTGCTTAGGTATCTCTCAAAGAACCCTGGTCAAGGCATCCTACTTGCTCTCCCATATCCTGCTTGTCCACTGCTCAACTTACAGCGTATTGTGATAGTGATTGGGGTGGTTGTCCCTCCACACGTCATTCCACCAGTGGTTTTTGTCTTCTCCTTGGTTCCTCTCCCGTATCCTGGAAGTCCACACGTCAATCAGTGGGAGCTCGCTCATCAGCTGAAGCTGAATATTAAGCCATGGCTCTTACTACATGTGAGGTTCTCTGGGTTACTCAATTGCTGAAAGAGTTAGGCCTAAAACACCTTCCTTCCACTACTCTCAAGTGTGATAATCATGCAGCTTTATCCAGTGCAGCCAACCTTGTCTTCCATAAGCGTACCAAACACATCGATGTGGACTGTCACTTCATTAGAGAAAAGGTAGCCTCAGGTGTCATCACTCCTTCGCACATATCCTCCTCCAACCAGCTTGCCGATGTGTTTACAAAAATCCTGCCTGGCACTCAGCAAGATCATTTGCTTTTCAAGATGGGAGTTCGTCTAGCAGCCTCACTCTCATCTTGAGGGGGAGTAATAAAGATAGTCATGCATTCTTATGTATTTTCAAGGGATATTTAAGTCTTTTACTTTATCTTGCTTGTCTTAGTTTGTTATGACAGTTGTAAAGGGAGTATGCTGTGTCCTTGTATATATATGCCTTAGTGGCTTAATGAAATGAATGCACTGAAAGAGAGGCAAAGTACCTCGTTTGATCCATGCCCACGCCTGTCAAAATGATAGTAGAATATTCTCTCATCACATAAACTGATAAACATCAATTACCATTTACAACATAATTACATAAAACATGTTAAAAACTAAAGTTTAAAACTTACATAATACAGAGTATGCGAAGGACGAAGAGTAACAGGTGGTGCGGCGCAGCGGCGGTGCCCCGATTGTTGCCGATTGTCGTTGCGGACTTGCGGTGGCCGTTACTTCAGGGTAAGAATAGGGAAAGAAATCAGTGGGTATTTTGCCATTTGGGTATTGGGAGGAGTAATGAGTAAGAAACTAAGAATAGGGAAAGCAATCAGGTTGGCAAATTATCATCGAAAATTTCCAATCATGAATATTCAGTTACTTTTAAGTTGAAGAGTCATCTTTTAATATGGGTAGAAAAGAGAAAAATTGAAATTATTACTTACATTTTAGTAAATATTTCAATAAAATCAGTTTGGCTCGGTGGTAATTGCTGAAGCTATACAATCAGTAATCTTTAAATTAAAATATAGTTAATTTAAAGATTGCCATTTACTAGAAGATTACATACGTTGGATAATAACATGATAATTGAGTGATATCTAAAGGTTGCAACTCTTAATCTTTTTCAAGTTACACCATTAACACTTCACATGCTTATTCTAAACTATTCAATTGCCTAACTCCTATGCTCCATGTACTCATCATCAAATTTAAGTAAAGACACATTATTCCCATATCTTCTCATCTTCCCCATTTTCTCTTATAAATACCCATTTTATGACAAGCCATTTTTATCAAATACTACTTTTACCTTTTTTTTCTTAGTAAATAATGATCAGTACACACGGTAGTCGGCGGTCGGTCTCGACGTTGATTCGGAAGCTTATTACATTCTCTTTTTCCGTCCGATCTCGTTCCTTATACAATGTGAGTGTGAGTGGTTATGTCTAATATATTTGTATGATGAAATTAACGTTACCATTAAAATTGAGATTTTGGGTATTTTAATTTGAAATAATGCCATGGTTTACTAAAGGCGATGCTTAATATTTGCAAACGAAAATTTCTAATCAGTTAATTTCTTTAGGCATTACTTTAATTAAATTTCTAATGTTTATTATGGAGTTTATAGTTTTAGTATACCGTATGCAATGAAAGTTTGATTTAATTGATTGGTGAGCCATATAAACTCATTATTTTACACTTTTCCACACGATCTAAAGGAGTAAAGCTTTCTTCTGTTTTTTTTTTTTGAAGTGAGTAAATCGGTTTGGATGTATTATAACTATATCTTATTTCTTATTTAATAAAATAATAATAATTTTGGTTTTTCACTTAAGTAATAATGATGCTTTTATCTTATTTTATTATGTGGTTAAAAATGCATTATGTTACTTGTTATCTTACTCTACAAGTACTCTTTTATTATGATGTCGAGCAAAATCGTGGTGATATTTTAAAAGTGTGATATATAATTTTAAATGATTTTTGCCTCGGACTGTGTAGGGTTAGTCAACCCTTGGTGCACCTAAACATGACATGTGTTTATATTGCCAAGAGCAAATTACCTTCCTAATTGTGTCTGGTGGATCGACCTTTTGGTAGGAGTTCATGAAGGGGATGTGTTATTTTTGTGAAATTATACAAAAGTATATTGTGAATAAATTTTAAAGTGTTTTATACTATATGTGTATTTCTTTAAAGTGTGACAATACAAGTGTTTTATACTATGTGAGCGTATTTTGACTTATACAAAATATATAAATACTTTACGATTTTGTGGATTTCGAAAATGATAAAAATATATATTTTAAAAGTCAAATGTTTTCAAGAATAACTAGTTTGACACGTTAGAGTAACTATTCACTGAGTTGTGGCTCATGTTTTGCGTTTTTGTTTTCCACAGGTAATGATAAGTTCTTTGACGTGTTTAATGCATGAAGGTTGGGCGACGTAGATATATCATACGTCATAAGTGTATTTAAATAAATTAGTGTTAGAACATTTAATATATTTAAAACTACATAAAGTTTGATGTTGTTTTGACGCCTTACACTTTCTAAGTGTGGCGAACACCTTGTATTTATTTTCCGCTGCTATGAGATATTATTCATGTCTTATTGTATTTATTATATATATATATATATATATATATATATATATATATATATATATATATATATATATATATATATATATATATATATATATATATATATATATATATATATATATATATATATATATATATATATATATATATATATATATATATATATATATATATATATATATATATAATTCTAGTGAGAACCAAACTTCCTGATAAAAATGTGTTACTTTTGGACAAAAAAAATATAAAAATCTTTTTGAAATCATTTGAAAAAAAAAAAAAATTTTATGTAAGAAGTAGCATATTTTTTGAGTTTTTTTTCAGGATTTTTTTGTAAAAGTAACAATTTTTTGTCGAATAGTACCATAAAAAACAATAACTCCTTTTTTGCCTGAAAGTAACACATTTTTAACAAAAGCATTTTTAGCAAAAGGTAATAGTTTTGTGGAAGGCAATTTGGTTCTCACGGTTCTCATATAAGGATGGTTCTCACTGGAACTTCTTCCTATATATTATAATATTAAATTATAAAGCTCTTTATGGGTTTAAACAAGTTCCTAGGCAATGGTATGAAAAATTGTCTAAGTTTTTGATTGAAAATGATTTTATTAGAGGCAAAATTGATAAAACCTTATTCTTTAAGAATAATGGTACTGATATTTTAGTTCTGCAAATTTATGTTGATGATATTATTATTGGAGCTATTAACGAATCACTATGTAAAGAATTTGCTAACCTTATGAGTGCTGAATTTGAAATGTGTATGAAGGGAGAATTTATCTTCTTCCTTGGTTTGCAAATTATACAAACGGCTAATTGTATTTTCATTCATCAACAAAAATACATTAAAGAACTTCTAAAGAAATATGGTTTAGATAATGCTAAAACAAACCACACACCTATGGCTACTAATGTAAGACTGGATGAAGATTAGAATGGTATTAATGTTGACCAAAATATGTATAGAGACATTATAGGATCTTTATTATATTTAATTGCTAGTAGGTCAGATATTTTGGTTAGTGTTGGTTTATGTGCTAGATTTCAATCAAATTCTAAGGAATCACATCATACCGCAGTGAAAAGAATTATGAGATATCTAAAGGGAGCAAATGACTTGTCCCTATTTTATGATAAAAGTGATATCTATGATTTGAAAGGTTATAGTGATGCAGATTATGCTGGAGATCTTGTTAACAGGAAAAGTACTTTAGGTACGGTACAATTTCTTGGCTCATGTTTAGTATCTTAGTGTTCCAAGAAACAGAACACCCTTGCATTATCCACCGCTGAAGCAAAATATGTGGCAGCAACGTTTTGCTGTTCCCAAATGCTTTGGATAAAACAGTAGCTAAGAGATTTTGGTATTAAGTTTGAATGTGTTTCAATTTATTGTGATAATAATAGCTCCATATGCATATCAAAAGATCCCGTGCATCATTCTAGGGTTAAGCATATACATATACGACATCATTTTCTTAAGGATAATGCTGAGCATAAAAATATAATTGTTAAGCATGTCAATACAAATGAGCAAGTTGCAAATATTATGACCAAACCATTTCAAAGGGAACAATATGAGAAAACGAGGTTGGAACTTGGAATGATCAAGCTCCACTAAAGTTTAATGCAAGCACTCCACCTCGAAG
This sequence comes from Amaranthus cruentus, assembly GCA_019425755.1. NCBI lineage: Eukaryota > Viridiplantae > Streptophyta > Magnoliopsida > Caryophyllales > Amaranthaceae > Amaranthus > Amaranthus cruentus. The sequence continues at coordinate 5,224,568 of CM033458.1, read as the reverse complement.
CAATATGAAAAATTGGAAAGGAGCCCATGAGCAAGCGGTTTTTGGGTTTACTAAGTCTTCAAAGGAGCCCATGGTCGAGCAACTTTTCTCTCTAGATATTGTGGATGATTCTCAAGGTGATAAGATTGGGGGGCTTGATGTTCTTGAAGCCCATGTATTTGATGATGAGGTGATTTGTGGTGATGATGTGGTGAAATTTGTAGATGATGATGAGATGAAGAAGAATGATGATGATGTTGTGAAGGAGAAAAAGTTCGTTCTTGTGTATGAGAAAGATGAGGAAGAAGCCTCAAGTGTTGGCAAGCAACCCCGCAAGAGGAAGCGGGTGAGAAAAAGAAAGAAAAATTTCTACCAAAAGAAGAAGATGGCTCCACCTAAGCTTGGGGGAGCCCATTGTTCGAGCATCACTCCGGGTGGCCCCGGTTCTATATTGCTTACCTCCACCATTGCTGCGAGGTGAAGAGTTTTGGTTCACCATGTGCGAGGCGATGGTGATGCTAGGAGTGAGTCCACTCCTAGCTCAGGTATGGTTTCTTTCCCTAGCTTCTCATTTGTTGTTTGAGCTGGTGGTTAGCTGGGTCGAACTTAACGACGTTAAACAAAAGTACTTGCGGGAGATATCCCGGTGTTTGATGTTGTCTATATGATGTTTGCTTTGTTCTGTTTAGTTCCAATAATGCCTATCTTTCGTTCTCTTGGTTTTTCTTTCGCCTTCCCCATCGCCGAGACGACTCTTGAGCTAGCTTGGGGGAGGATGCACTTACACTTTCAAAACCCCGAAAGATTTGCATTATTGTAACTATTGTTTAGTCTTTCCTTTAGTTTTTCGCATGTTTAGTTTGTTTAGTTTTTGTTTCATGTTGCTTGTATAGTTTCATGTTTAGGTTGTATAGTTAGTGTTTTTATCCTTGCTTTCAATAAATGGTTGAGTTGTGAGACTAGCATGCAAGCTTCTGTTGTGCACATCTGTTGTCCTATGCAAACTCGTATTTCCTTAGCCTTGTGCATGTTTTGGGACCTAGAGTCTGACCTATTTTCCACATAGCTTGGGGAAATTGGGGTTTGCTTGGTTGATGGCTTGGATGACTACCTTTAGAGGCGCATTTCGACTAGCCTGTGAGTATTGAGCCTTCTTAGACTCCTTGTGAGTTCCATTCATTTTGTGTGCTAGTTAAGGGATCTAAGTATTGTGTCGGTTCTTCTCCAGCATAGTCGACTTTTCTTGAGACCAAGGATGATAACACGTTCGCTAGATTATTGCTACATAGCCAAATAGCCTACCTTGAACGTAATTGACATTAGGATAAGCCAAGTTTTTGCCTTTTTCTTTCTTTTTGTAGCCACATTATTTAGCCTCCACTTGAGCCAAATTGTCCTTCTTCTTTACCTAGAGGATAGCTTTGTGATGGTGGGTTTGTTGTGTGCTACATTGATGAGTAGGTTTTCGGTTATGATATTATGGTTGTTGGTTTATATGACTCTATTCATTCGTGTCCAGCTCTTATTATTTCTCCCTTCATCCTCCAGTGCTTACATAGTGATGATTTATACACATTATTTGGTTGAGGAGACCTTTCTCTTGTTCTTTATTGAGTTTTCATACACATATATATTTGAGTGAGAAGGTCTATATTTCATTTTCGGAGATGAGCTTGGAAACACATGTTATTATGAGATTTCACATTTTTGTTAGTGTTTGATGATAAAGATCATTTGTGCTTATATGAGTTTATTGGGTTTTTATGGTTGATAGATATAGTATTCGTTGATTTATCATGAGATGTTTGTGGTAGTTTTGTTTAGAGTCACTTGCTATCCTCTGATTAGCTCCACGTTCCCAAATGTATCCCACCTTAACCCTAAGCCAACATTACAACCCTATGCTAACCTATTCGACTTGGTCCGATTAGTTTGCTCTGTGCTGGAGTTAGATATGTGACAATCCCCATGATTTGCCCCTATTAGGTGTTTGATTACAGACTCATCTTTAGTCGGAAGATTATGAGTGAAACACGAACTATAATCAAACACATGAGCGTCATTGCATATTTCTCACATCTTTTCAGAAATTACCCGGGGAGCGTAGACTTGTGACCTCTCTAGGTAATGGGTGGCATAGCCTGTGATGTAGCTTACCCTAGTGATCTCAAGCTTGTGGAATTGGTCGTTCTCTTTGGTATTGCGCTCTATTGAGACCATTGTACTTGGACACCTATGGCTAGGGAAGAGTCTTGCCCATGCACATGCTTGTATTGTTTTGCTTTCCTCTCTCCATGTTTGTTTGCTTTGGATTTGTGGGTCTCCTTCTGAAAACCCTCACGAGACCTTACTCGTCCTCTTTGGGAGACTTTGAGGTTTAAAGGGCTTGTCGTACGTGCTAAGTGCGACCGTGATTCCTACGACAGTGAGTTTTAGGTTTTATTGCTTTGGTAGTTTAGTTTTGCTTTGTTTTTGTAGTTAGTTGTTTTTGGGATGCCATGTGCTTTCATATTGTTCCCACCTAGTCTCTTTGCTAGGGACTAGCAAAGGTTTAGCTTGGGGGAGTTGATGTGCTCGATTTAGAGCACATTTATATCCCTACTTTGGTGTCAAGTCTCGTTGTTTTACATTGGTTTTATGCGTTTTACACTCGGTTTTACCTTGCTCTTGTCTCAATGGTGTTTAGAGGTTATTTCAGGTGTTTTCGGGAAATTTCGAGGTAAATCGGATCGAGTTCGAGGCCTAGGCATCAAAGTCGAAGGAAAGACACGTGTTTCGAAGCGCTCACAAGTGTTCCGGGTCATCCTCGATGATATCGTGAAGATTGGAAGTCATTTGAAGATGATTAGAGCCACAAAGGAAGCAAGCAACCTTGGATTCGGTCGAATCCATTGACCATTCGGTGGAATGTAGCTGATGGATTTCAAAGCAAAGACAAGCATCTTCTGGAAATGCCGAATTGGTTCCCCATTCGGTCGAATGACTTAGGCCCCTTCGGGCGAATGGGAGAAGAAGAACATGCCAAGCGATTTCAAAGCTACTGGAAACCCCGAATGCAACCATTCGGGCGAATGTGCCCACATTTGGGCGAAGGCACTACCCCATTCGGGCGAATGGCGCCTAATTTCCACGATTTGTTTTCTTCGCAACTTAAGCCACGTAGGATTCTTTTAGGGCTTTTATGCCCACCTTGTGTAGCCTATATAAGGGCACTTTTCTGAATGTAAAGGGCATGCCTTGATGGTTAGAAACCCTCTCTAACATTAAGAACATCATTTATTGCTTTTTTTCATTCCTTGCCCTAGATTACACTTTTTTTGCTTTCTTTTACATTCCAAGCATTGTATTTTCTATTCCTTTCATTCAAGCACCTTAGTATATGTAAGTTTATCTTTCTAAATCTCTTTATTGCTTTGTTTATCTTTCATTCATGCCATTTAATGTTTTGTTATTCTTAAGTTTGATTATTGCTTTGAATCTTGTTCTCTTGCTTTCATTTCTTATTCTTGCTTTGGTTATTGCTTTCTAGTGTAGTTGATAGTTAGAGTTGTTGCTTTACCTTTCATTATTGCTAGTTTCTTTCTTGCCGTAATGTTTACATACATTCTTTCTTTCTTGTTCTTAGTTGTAGTTGCTTTCAATATGCTAGAGTAGATTCCTTAGGGGTTTTGGTTTGGTGAAACCCTAGGTTTGGTGAATGTTCATGTGTTAGATTAGGGTTGAGGTTGTTGTGGCTTGTTTGATTGATATTCGATGCGTATCTTGTCCTGCCACTCCCTTGTGAGACATAGGGTGATTATGGGTCGTTCGCATGGCTATAGGTCATCAACTTCCCCTCGTTATCTAGAGTGTCTCGATTGAGCCACGCTCAATCTCCCTTGATCTAGCTTTGTATGAAATCATTGTATCAACCTAGGGTGGATCCTTACCATCCCCGTTTGTCTTCCATTGCTTAGCTTAATCTTGTTTATCACTTTCTTAGTATAGTTCAAACACCCTCCATTTATACCAATTACATTCTCTACACCTTGTACCTAACCTTGCTTACCCTTGTCTTCGTGGTTCGATCCCCAACTTACCTCTATATTCGTTATAGTTGTATTTAGGGTGTTATAAATGTGTTTGATTAGCTTGTGTTTCTAGCGTTAAACGACGCGTTAGAAAACGACTATCACATGTTTAAACTGATTAGACCAAAGTAGTATGTGTTTGTCTTATATGTTATTGTCCTCATATTAAAAAAAACGAGGACACGTTAATTATATTTCTTAGTTTCAATATTTTCTATATTTTTTCGTTTTCCACAAATTCCAACATTATATTTTTTCTTTCTTTTCGGATATGGTCAACTTATATTATAGTGGGAGTCGGATCATCGTGGTATTTCGAAAAACCGTTATTAACTGCCAAATTCAACAAATATACCCGCAAACATTTGATTACACTCCTTGTTCACACGTAATAAATTAATCAAACGGAGTGTTACAAACCATTAAGTAATCGTCCCTCCATAACTTTATAAACCACTCCCTTACGTCATATCACTCACTCACACACTCTAACACTCACTCACATCAAGTACTCTACTCATTACTTCCTACCCCAAATCGTCAACCTCACCATCACTTCTCCCTCTACTTCTTCTTAACCCACCATGAAAACCCAAAAGTCTTCATCCTCTAGCAAAACCGCAAAGAAGAAGACCTAAAAATAATCACAACCCAAACCACTACAAGTGATTTATCCTTCACCTTCAACCGATGCACCACCATCTTCATCTCAAGAACCAAAGAAATCAAGCACACCTTGTTCCACCACCATGCATGTCGGAACAAAAAGACCCATTTCCACCCCAAAAGGCGTTTCTTCGTTCAGACCATCAAAACGGACCAAGCAAGTTGATCCAGACAGTGCCGAAGAAGTTGCTTAAGAAATGTCAGTAGGGTTCGGTCTAGACAAGTACTGGTATAAATCTACTCCATTCCCTTAATTACACGCAATCTAACAAAATCAGGGTTGGGAAAATTTGATGTTTGATTTTTCTTGCAACTCAATTTATCCTAATTTAATGCGTGACTTCATTAAAAATTTTACAATTGAGAATGGTGTTTGTTCAAGTACTGTGAAAGAAATTAAAATTGAGTTTAATAGTTTGATGTTGGCCGAATGGTTTAGTATTCCTGTTGTAGGATTTGATACTTATTATATTGGTTCAAAAATTGTCTTTTCGGGTATTAATGAACGGACTGTGTTGAAGTTGTTAGGGATAAATGAGAAGAGAGGAAGATTCAATCATAATTCTTTGTCGCCGCTAAACAAATTATTATATAACATTGCTCGTAGATTTATTTTGCCTCGCAATTCCAAGCAAAGCGATGTGAATTTGCGTGATGCGAACCTTATCTATTGTTTGGCCAATCACATTAAAATCAACTTTCTTTCCTTGATGATCTCTCATTTATCGGATTGTATTGAGAAGCGTTGTATGGTTGGATATGGAGGACTTTTGACTTGGATTTTTAGGAAATTTGGTGTACCACACGATGGCCTACGATTCCCCATGAGCTCTAACAATAAAATTGGTGCGAAATGTCTTAATAATTTGCACCTTAAATTAAATGAAAAGGGGATACTGGAGGACTCTGTTGAGGAGGGTGAAGAAGTAAGTTCTGATGATGATAAGGATGAAGAGGAGAAGGAAGAAGAGGGAAAAGAAGGAAAATGAGAGGAAAGGGAGGAAAAAGAGAAAAAGGTTCAAGAGACTGTTCCTTCTACCCATGCTGAAAAGGCAGAAGAGGTACAGGAACAGGGGGAAGCTATGAGTGAGGGGGAAGCCTCAAGAGAGGGGGAAGGTGAGGAACTTGAGGATAATGAATCCGATGAGAGTTCAAGTGATGAGGAGGTCCTTGTGCCTATAAAGAAGAAGCCGGTGCTCACTCCTAGAAAGAGTAGTAGGTTAGCTTCTAAGCGTCCCGTTGGTTTGGATGATGAAATGACCTCTCACACGTCCAAAGAGCCTACCAATAGACCTCCTTCACCAAAACCAACCATACCTCCACCACACCATATTCCATCACCACCACCATCACCTATACCTTCTACTCCACCGCCATTCACTACACAGGTTTCACCTCCACGCACTTGACCTGGTTTTGATGCATCTGCTAACTCTCCACTGTTCCAACAGCTACCTTAGACCATGTTCTCTCCAAATTCAATGATTTTCAGTCTCAGTTCTTTGCTTTTCAAGATGAAATTCGTGTCTCACTTGCGTCACTCACTGATCAACTATCCCAGATGGAGTCCCGTCTTGGAGCCAAGCTTGATACTGTTGAAGTGCAGACCAAGTTTGTTGATGATGAAGAGACTACTACTTGATCCTTCTTTCTGCTCCATAAATATATTTATGCTTTGTTGGCCATACAATTTGTTGTTCCGTTAATCAAACAATCTTTATTTTGTTTTTGATGTACCATGCTGGGGTACAACTTTATGTAATTTTATTTTGTTGAACAATGATACTACTGTTTCTACTTCTATCTTCTTTTGCAAATGGTCTATGATGATTACTCTTTGCATATCTTGACTGTTCTTATGGTATTTACTTTCATGATTGCTGCTTGTTATTCTTCTTTGGCTATTATGTTATAATTAGCGTTGTGGTTTGATTATGTCACTCCTTTTTGATTGATGTCAAAAGAGGGAAGAAATGCATCAAACTTAAGAGGAACTACTTGAGAATGCCATAGTTTCAATGCTTTAATAAATTGCTTAATAAATTGTGAATGCTTTAATAAGTTGTTTTGATAAAGTAAAGTATGCTCTGATTGTGTTCCAGTAAAATTTTGTCCAGTAAAGCTTTGTTGAGATAGCAAAGTATGAATTGAATTGCCTTAATACTTTTAAGTTGCTAAATATGTCTTTTTGGGTTGCTTTTATTATATCATGTTCATGTTCTACTAAGTTTATTTAAAGCTCTGATATTTCAAAGCTATGATACTACAATTTCTGTTTTATTTGTGATTACTCCCATTGTTCTTATGTAAGCCTAAGATTAATGCACAATAATTGTTTTTTGATAATCTTAGTAGTTTATGTTAACTATTTTTGGAAATTATTTAAAAACAAAAACAATATATCATAAACTCTGACAATATGTTTTTAAATATTAATTTTAGAGTAAATTGTTCTAATTTTGAATGCTTGGTGAATTATAATGTAACGAGTTGATTTGCTAAGTTAATATATAGAGTTGTTTTAATCCCTAGCATGCTCTATGAATTTTGTTTTACTCTATTTTACTTAAGTTTGTTTATAAGTTTATCATTATCTAAAAGGGGGAATTTGTTGGCCATACCGTTTGTTGTTCTGTTAATCAAACAATCTTTTCTTTTGTCTTTTAATGTACCATGTTGGGGTACGACTTTATGTAATTTTCTTTTGTTGAACAATGATGCTACTGTTTCTACTTCTATCTTCTTTTGCAAATTGTCTATGATGCTTACTCTTTGCATATCTTGATTGTTCTTATGGTATTTGCTTTGATGATTACTGTTTGTTATCCTTCTTTGGCTAATGTGTTATTATTAACGTTGTGGTTTGATTATATCACTCCTTTTTGATTGGTGTCAAAAGGGGGAAGACTGCAACAAACTTAAGAGGAAATTACTTGTGAATGCCATAGTTTCAAATACTCTGATTAGAATTAGAATGCTTTAATAAGTTGCACTAATAAAGTGAAGTATATGCTCTGATATAGATATGTTTCCTTAAATAGTTGTGTTGTTGTGTTCAAGTAAAGTTTTGTTGACATAGCAAAGTATGAATTGAATTGCTCCGATATTTTTTAAGTTGCTATGATATTATGTGTTCTAAATATGCCTTTTTGGATAGCTCTAATTAAATCATGTTCTACTAAGTTTATTTAAAGCTCTGATATTTCAAAGCTCTGATATTTACAATTACTGTTTTAATTTTGATTAATTACTCCTTATCTTTTCGAGTAAGCCTAAGTTTTACAACCCATAATTGATTTTTGATAATCTTAATAGTTTATGTTAACTATTTTTTGGAAATTATTTAAAAACATAAACAATATATCATAAACTTTGATAATGTGTTTTTAAATATCAATTTTAGAGTAAATTGTTTTAATTTTGAATGCTTGGTGAATTATATTGTAACGAGTTGATTTGCTAAGTTACTATAATTGTTTTAATGTCGAGCATGCTCTATGAATTTTGTTTTACTCTATTTTACTTAAGTTTGTTTATAAGTTTGTCATCATCAAAATGAGGGAATTTGTTGGCCCTGTGTGGTTTTGATGATCACTTCACCTTAAATAAACAAATATGTTTTAGAGATTGTTTTGTAGGTCAAATATTCGATTTGCTGAAATCGTTGATGGAACCTAAAGACTTGGTCAAAGAATATTGTACGAGTCAAAGTTGTTAAAAGAGTCAGATATAGAAGATCACTTAGGATATCTAAAGTAGAGAGGGGGTCTATTGTTCTAAGTTTGATGGTCTAATGAAAATCCCTAATGGAGACAGCTTCGAGGTAAACAACTCGGGTATTCTTCTTGTCTTGGAAAATATCTGGGAGTCGATTCCAAGCATCCATGGCCGGGGCTCCTTTCCTTCCCCATGTGGAAGAAGTGTACACATAGGGGGCCTAGAACCTCGACCTCAGTATGAAGAGCATCTAGGAATCGACGGTGGTCGTTCTCAAGACGCAGGTCTGGAGAAAGCGTCAGCTAAAATTACGAAGGAATGTTTTTCTATTTTTAATTGATGTATACGGTTAGAAATTAAGTTATTGCATAATTAGTTAATTGGCATAGCTAAATAACCACCTAAAAATAATCTAAGACAAATTCAAAGGGTGAGAATAAGTCTCCTTATATCTCTTCATTAATATAGGAAGTTGGTTAGACTTTAATCTAATTAAACCTAATTAGCTATTTTTAGCTAAAATTAATCGTGGCTTTTTCTCATAACTTCCTATCTTGTTTTCCACTTTCCCACATTTTAGGAATAATGAAAATATGGGGAGTTAGGGCTTTGATGACTTACGGTTGGTCCCATATAAAATAGAGACTTTTTCAACCGGTAATAAGGAGTGTGCCCATTCGAAAAAAAATCAACTGATCACATTTGCCAATTTACTTAAGATATTTTTCTTATGCAATTTCTTAGTATTTATCATTTTTAGAGAAATAATTTTTGTATGGGTTTTTGAGAGAAATTGTTGTAACTTGACTTAAGGTAAGTCTAGGGGAGAAGAGAAGCTTCTATTGAAGGGTGAGAAAGAGAAAGAGAAAGAGAAAGAGAAGAGAAGTGGCCTAGTTGAGAATTGTTTTATGTAATTGTAATTGATTGCCTAAGACATAGTAAGAGAAGTTTAAAATCTCGAGTGGTCGTGATTTTTCTTCTATTAGGCCTAGAAGGTTTCCACGTAAAATCATTATCTTCATTTATCATTCTTGCTTTAAGTTTAAGTTTTTATTATTTCTTTAATATTCCGCTAAAACAAGGCTAAAATTCTTAAACTTACAATACAACAATTTACCCCCTTGTTGTATTCGTCTATCTCTAAGTGTTTCTACAATTGTTTTCTGAGCCCTGTTCCTCATTTGATCAGGAAACCCTGAGAGCAATATCCTGGTGTTTTAGAGATGTTGAAGATGAATGAACATATGGAAGAAGGGTACACTACTCAAAGACCGCCCATGTTCGATGGTAAATTCTACACATATTGGAAGAATAGGATGAAGATCTTCATCAAAGTGAAGAGAAGTGGCCTAGTTAAAAATTTTGAGAGATCTTCATCAAAGTGAATTTGAGAACAGAAGCTTGGGGAGAAGAATAGGTTTTGAGAGAATTTGTTGTAACTAGAATTTGAGAGATCTCATCATAGTGAAGAGAAGAATAGGTTTTGAGAGAATTTGTTGTAACTAGACTTAAGGTAAGTCTTAGGGAGAACAAAAGCTTCCAGTGAAGAGAAGTGGCCTAGTTGAAATTTTTTTATGTAATTGTAATTGATTGCCTAAGACATAGTAAGAGAAGTTTAAAATCCTGAGTGGTCGTGGTCTTCCTTCTATTAGGCCTAAAAGATTTCCACGTAAAATCATTGTTTCCATTTATCTTTCTTGCTTTATGTTTAAGTTTTTATTATTCCTTTAAAATTCCGTACAAACAGGGCTAAAATTCTGAAAGTTACAATATAACAATTCACCCCCCCTTTTGTGGCATTCGTCTGTCTCTGAATGTTTCTAAGAGCCCCGTTCTTCATTTGATTAGGAAATCCTGAGAGCAATATCCTGGTGTTTTAAAGATGTTAAAGACGAATGAACGTATGGAAGAAGCATACTCTACTCAAAGACCACCCATGTTCGATAGTAAATTCTACACATACGAAAGATTTGTTATGGAACCTAGAGAAAGCATCCAAGAGATGTTCACAAGGTTCACCAATATTACGAATGAACTTGTCTCTTGTGGAATGCTTCTTCCCGCCGATGAACAAGTCAGAAAAATTCTAAGAAGTCTCCCTCAAGATGAACGTTGGAGAGCCAAAGTTACTGCCATACAAGAATCCAAGGATTTCACTAAATTCAATCTGGAAGAGTTGGTCGGTTCCCTTATGACTCACGAATTGCATTTTGGAACAACTGACAGTTCCCGAAAAAAATGCTTGGCTCTGGCCGTGAATGATCAAGAAGAGTCAGAATGTGATGAAGAGGAGGCTGCCATGTTGGTTCGAAAATTCAAAAAGTTCTATAGAAACAGCAGATTCACCAATCAAAGAAACAACAAAGAAAGAGGAGCTACAAATACAAAGACCAACTATGAATGCCATAAATGTGGAAGTACTGATCACTTGATCAAAGATTGCCCTCAATGGAAAAATGAGAAGGGCAAAGGGAGGGCAAGGGAAAGAGGAAGACAGTCAATGAAAGGAAATTTCAATGAGACGAACTTTCGCAAAGCCATGATTACTGCATTGGGAGAATCTGAGATTGAAGCAGAGACAGAAGCCCCCGTAGAAGAAAAAACTATAAATCTATATCTCATGGCAACTCACAACGAAAAGTCTAAATCAAAAGAGGTATTGTCTTCTAATTAATTTCCTAACCACCTATTCAAATGGGATAAATATAAACTAATTGAATTGCTTATGGAGAACCAAGAAAAACTAGATGAAAAAACTACCACCTGTCTCCAAATTTAAAAAGACCTTAAAACGAGTAAAGGCCATGTTTCCTACCTAAATTCCTTTAGGTCCGACGTGCAAAATAGGTTCTTTAATTTATTAGATAATAATGTCATGTTAAAGGAAGCATTGGAAAAGGTAAAAAAGAAGAAAATTTTATTTTTAATGTCGAATTGAATCAATATAAATCGAAACAAGGACTTAAATGATCTATCTATTCGTGACTTTAGTACTGAATTCCAAAAGTTAAAATTAGAGCTAGAATCTACTAAAATTGAAAATGAGAAATTGAAACTTGAAAAAAATTCAAAAGAAAAAGGCAAAATCAAACAAGTTCACAAATGGATTCTAGATGCTAAAAGTAAAGTACTAAAGGCCTAACTTACAATAAGAATAGTAAAAAGAAAATGGTCTATGTTGATCTCCCTAGTAGCAAAGTCCGTTCCTTTTGTGGCAAAACCGGGCACCTGAAATCTCAATGTACAAAAAAGGAACAGCACGAAAAGGAAACCAAATTTATGTCGACCGTATTTAGATTAAAAATAAAATTCTTGCATAATCAACATGGAACCCTAGGATGACTAGGTTCCTCCTTCTAACAATTAGTTCGTTTTGCAGGTTCTAATGAGGGGGAACAACTCATGGTATCTCGATAGTGGGTGTTCCAAGCACATGACAGGTGATAGATCAAAATTTCTCTCATTAGAAGCTTATGATGGAGGAACTGTGACCTTTAGTGACAATATGAAAGGCGAAATCATTGCCAAAGGAAAAGTAAGAAGGTCAAGTTCCCATTCAATTGATAACGTATTTTTGGTCGAGAATTTAAAACATAATTTACTAAGTATTTCACAGTTTGTGACAAAGGTAACTCTGTAAACTTTACTTGTGAAAAATGTATTATTTCTAGGAATAACACAGGAGACACTGTCCTGGAAGGAATCCGTAAAGGGAACACTTATGTTGTGGACCTTCACACTGTTCCCAAAACCAGTCTGACTTGTCTCAATGTTATAGAAGATAACCCTCTTCTTTGGCATAAACGTTTAGGTCATGCTAGCATTTCTTTACTTAATACCTTATGATCAAAAGACCTAGTAAGAGGATTGTCGTCCCTAAAATTCCAAAAATATGAAGTTTGTGATCCTTGTGCCAAAGGAAAACATGCTAGGTCATCCTTTAAACCTAAGAATATTGTGACCACCTCAAAGCCACTTGTATTAATTCGTATGGATCTTTGTTGACCTATGAGAATCCAAAGTAGTAGTGGCAAACGTTATGTATTTGTTATTGGTGATGGTTATAGTAGATTTACTTGGACTATATTTTTAGTTAGCAAAGATGAGGCTTTCAATGAATTTGTTTATTTTGCTAATAAAATACAAAAATCTAGTAATTGTCAACTTGTCCACATTAGATCAGATCATGATAAAAAATTTGAAAATTCAAGCTTTATGAATTATTGTAATGAGCATGGTATAAGTCACAATTTTTTCGCACCAAGGACACCACAACAAAATGGTGTGGTAGAACGTAAAAATAGAACATTAGAGGAAATGGTTAGAACCATGTTAATTGCTAGTGGTCTCCCTAGAAATTTTTGGGCTGAGGCTGTTACTACTGCATTTTATATTTTATATTGTCTGTTGTTTAGACCTATCACTTTGAAGACATCTTATGAACTGTTTAAAGGTGTTAAATCGAATATTTCCTATTTTCGTGTGTTTGGATGTAGATGTTTTGTTCATGTTAATGGAAAACGAAATATAGGAAAATTTGATGAAAGAAGTGATGAAGATATATTTCTTGGCTATTCATCTCATAGTAAAGCGTATAGAGTATATAATAAAAGAACTATGTGTGTTGAAGAATCTGTTCACATTATTTTTGATGAAACTAACTTTACGACAAGTGAACAAGATACAGGTAATTTAAAATAAGTCTTGCTAAATGGGAAGATTATGAAGATATACATAGAGAGCAAGATCCTATAACAACAGGTGAAGAACAGGTTCAAGAGGAAACATAAGAGCCTAATCAAGAACCAGCTGGAAAACCAGGACCAGCAAGGTGTTCCCAATCAAGCTGTTCCTATAAATGAACAGAATGAGCAAACTGAAGCTGAACAGAATGCCAATCAAGTCAATGAGCCTGTTGCCACAACTGTTCCTACAAAGTAAGAACAAAGGAAGAAAAATATTTCACTCTTACATTTGCCAATTAACTTAGAATATTTTTCTTATACAATTTCTTAGTTTTTATCCTTTTTAGAGTAATTATTGTATGGGTTTTTGAGAGAAATTGTTGTAACTAGACTTAAGGTAAGTCTTGGGGAGAAGAGAAGCTTCCATTGAAGCGTGAGAAAGAAAAAGAGAAAGAGAAGGAGAAAGAGAAAGAGAAAGAGAAGAGAAGTGGCCTAGTTGAGAATTGTTTTATGTAATTGTAAATGATTGCCTAAGACATAGTAAGAGAAGTTTAAAATCGCGAGTGGTCGTGGTTTTCCTTCGATTAGGCCTAGAAGGTGTCCACATAAAATCATTGTCTCTATTTATCTTTCTTGCTTTAAGTTTAAGTTTTTATTATTCCTTTAGTATTCCGCAAAAACAGGGCTAAAATTCTTAAACTTACAATACAACAATTCACCCCCCCCTCTTGCTGCATTCCTCTATCTCTAAGTGTTTCTAAATCTTTGAACATGAATCGGTTAGGGTTTGATTTAGAGATGAAATTTCTAATGGTGTGTGTTTTTATGCTACATTTTGGTAGTGTGATGATTGATTGGAAAACATAAAAGTTGTTTTAAGGCTTAGTTTGGTTATCTATTGTTGTGATAAGTGATAGTTTTTAATAGTATGCTTGTAGTTGACTATGGAAGCGGTCTTGGTTATTAATTCGAAGTAATACCTGTTAATTAGTGTTGTTTGATTGTTGTTAATCACAAGTACTATTGTTAGGTTGTTATTAAAGCTATAAATTAGGTCATGTGTAGTGTCAACTAATCATTAATGGTTGCTAGAGTTACTTGTTATGACGTTTGATTATAGTTCTTTCTAATCTTTGAGAATGTAACAAATGATATTACGATGCAATAACTTTAAAATTTGTCATTATCATCATATTAGCATTATAATAACATCGTAAGATTCAAGTATGATTTGTTATTATTTTTGGTTATGTGAATCAATATAGCTCAAATATGGTTGATGTGAAGGAACGATTTACATAATCCTTTTATTCTTAAATTGATGGAAAGACTTGTGTTGTTGAGTTAATGATCATGACTTGCATTGAATGAAATGTGTGCATTCTACAGTGATCGGAAACTCATATTGAATTAGTAATAGTGGTTTCTTTGACTTTTAGTTGGTATGGCAAAGTAGATAAGTAGACTTATTAGTTCTACTCCTAACTCATATAGGTGCCACTTCATAAGAGGAAGGTAGAACTTTAGTTGGGTGATTTTTGTGACTTGTCGTGCAGTGACGTTTACGGGTACGTACACGCAGTAATTAAACCCTATATACAATCTTCGTTTCAGACATTATTGTTTGTTGTTTGTTGTAATATTATGCATTGTATCGAAACTATGAGGTACTAGTGACTGCACCTTATATGAAGAGTTATCGACTATGAAATCAATGCACTTGGAGTAGTTTAGAGAATGAGAGTGTTAGTAGGAGGCGGGGACCACCCCCCTATTTAGTTAAGAATTGGGTTATGACTTACTTGGAGGTAGAATGACTCCTTATAGGTGAATTTTGTATTTTGTGTGAGTTGCTCAGTGGGTTTCGACATGGATCACCATAAGAGGGTATGAGCATACTTTTGTCATTGGGCGCTGGGTGGCCGATAACGCCCCTTGACCGAGGTGTTAGAATGTCGGCCTTTCAAACCCCAATATGGTTGCCTCTTCACTAGATTGGTACCCCAGTGAGTTAGTTTTTCCTGAAGGTAGGACCCGAGAGGGTCAGCTAGAGGGGTATGAGCTCATACTTTGCCATGGGCGCCGGATGGCCGATAACGCCCATGGCCGTGTCACTATGCCATGAAGTGGGGTAAAGATCCACTGATAGAATGTTACTCATCGATAGAAAGTTTATTCACTGATAGAAAGATCCATCATAGAAAGCTTTCACATTGATATAACGTTTATTCATTGATTATTCAATGATAGAGTAGTTTAAGCTAGTGAGAAGTACACCTAAGCTAAGTTACCTCAAGGGAGTTACCAGTCCCAAAGATGCGCTATGGTTACACTTACTTTAAGATATACAAGCTCTATAGGGTAATGTGTTAGATAGTTTGTTAATGCTTTGGTTGAGTTGATACTACGTGTGTTTTACAAGAGTTTATGTTTTGAGAAGAGAAGTGTGAAGACCTGCATTCTACCCAAGAACACATGGTTCGATTAAGAAGTATAGGTGGACGATAAACGATTACTATTTGTGCTTGTATCCTATGAAATCATCTTATGTTATTGTATAACATAATGTTATCTAATAGTTGGCCTTATTATATTTGATGCTAGATACTGACGTGTACGTGTTTGTGTTTATGTTTGATTGTTTAATGACTTTCTATGATTGTCCTGCTATGACATATTGGCCTTTGGTCTGATCTCGAGCAGCAAGAGGATCATGGACAGTCGTAACAGGTATTGGAGCTTCTTTTGCATTGCATTGCATTGTATTGCATTAAGGGAGAGTGATGAGGGCGAAGCATAATCTGTGCCATACCGCTATCTTTTGATGTTGTAGTTCTTATTTATCTTTTGTAAACTTTTGTTGTATACGTTTTGTTATGTGGCCTTGTGTCCTTTGTATATTTGTATTCCAGTGTGTAGTTTATAACTTGTATGGTTTTAAAGAGTCAAGTCATTTTATAACGTAAGCGTTGACACTGGAACCACAATCCATGCTTGGCATGTCAATTTGAGAAGTCGGCGATGAACCGTTCTGCCATGGTGTGAGATTTTAAAGGAAATGATGAAGATTAGTTTAATGTTTTTATTGTACTAATTGCTCTACCACATCTTTGAGTTTTAGCAGAGATGTTGCCGAAATTTTCAATCATCTTTTTAAAGTTAGTGTTTAACGTTTATTTAAATTCTTTTCCTTTTCTTTTTATGTAACACCCGAATTTCCTTCCGTCGTCCACTGTTTTGGTTTCGTTTAAGGGGTCGAAAATTAAGTGGTGTTACACTCATGGTACACAAACTCTAGATCATAATAAGTCATCAACTCTAACCACTGACGCTGCTGCATGTTCAAGTCACTCTGGGTATAAAGAGACTTCAAACTCTAATGATCGGTTTAGATTCTACACTTGACTCCATACAGATAAGGCCATCATATCTTGAGAGCAAAAACTGTAGTAGCTAACTCTAAGTCATGAGTAGGATAGTTAACCTCATGTGTCTTCAACTATCGTGTAGCGTAAGCAATCACCTTAAGATCTTGCTTAAGCACACATCCCAAGCCCTTCTTCGTTGCATCACTATAAAATGTATAATCCTATTTAGGGACTTTTTCCTAAACAATCCATTCTCAAAATCACCTATAAAACCCTCCATGTCTAACACTTCAAAATTAATAGGAAAGACAACTATCCCTATCTTCAAAGGTACATCCATATACAACATATCATAACTATTTAATTTTCCTGATGGAACAGCCACGGTATATGATACTTTTTCAAATGTATCTAAATTCAATTCTTCTACTTTACTCTTTGCAAGAAATGAACAAGTTGCACCCGAATCAAATAATACATTAACAATATAGAATGGATGGTGAATGTACATGTAACCACATCCGTCGCCAGTTCAGCTTCCCTTGAACTGGTCGTAGATACTCGTGCACTAGCCGACTGTGCATTCATACCCCCTTGTTTTCCCACATGTTGCATAACTGAACCGTCAACCCGATTTCCTTCTATTGGACAGCTCATCTATGATGATTGGAAAAAGGAAAAGGCTTAGTGTCGATTCCTTATGTAAGCTTACTTTCACTGCGGACGACTTTGTAAGCCCTACTGGTGTCTATATGTAATTAATGTTCCATCGTACATGTCTTATATTACTTCAATATGGTTCCATGAGATTAATTCTCATAGCCTCCAGGCATTCCCATATGATACATTGTGGTATGTTATCATAAACCTTCTCCAAATCTATAAACACCATATACAACTCCTTTTTCCTCTCCCTATATTTTTCCATCAGTCGTCTTAACACATGTATATCAACACTTATTGTCTAGTTCTCTTCTCCATAACTCTTTCCCACACTTTATTGTGTGGCTGAGGCATTGACTTCCTTTATAATTGCCACACACTTGGACATTGCCTTTGTTTAGATACAAAGGAATAAGTGTACTACTCCTCCATTCTTCAGCCATTTTATGAGTCCTTCATATAACATTGAAAAGATTAATTAAACATCGAATGTCTTCTTCTCCTAAGCATCTCCATACCTCTATTGGTATGTTGTCAGGACCGATTGCCTTGGCTCTCCCAATATCTTTGAGGGCCTTACTAGCTTCATATGTGGTTATGTCCTTATTTGGATCATATACATGTTGACTTTGGGCATTGGGAGCCTGTCCTCTCACCTCCCCTAATTCCCTAGTTTCATTCAACAATTGAGAGAAGTATTGGTACCACCTTGTTCAAATGTCATCTTGTTTCAACAAAACTTGTCCATCCTTATCCTTGATGTAGCTGACTATCTCAATGTCTTGCTTCTTTCTGGACCTAGCTTTAGTAAGTTTGAAAATATGCTTCTCTCCCTCTTTTGTTTCTAGCTTTCTGTAAAACTCTTCGTAACCCCGACCTTTTGCTTGGGCTACCACTTTCTTTGCTACCCTTCTAGCCTCTTTATAAAAATCTCTCTTACTAATCTGATCTCCCTCTTTTGTGGAAGCCATGAGTTCTTTAAACCTTTTTTTCTTCTCATTTATCTTCACCCGCACCTCCTCATTCCACAACCACAACTCCTTATACACCTTAGGTCTACATGTCGACACTCCTAGGATCTTTTTAGCCGTTTGTCTAATATTGTTAGCCATAGTTTTTCACATTTGATTTGCATCTTCCGACTGCCTTGGGTAACCCAACACTATGATTTAATCTGAGAATCTGGTTACCGATTTTACTGTAGGAAAATACCCCTCAAAGTTGAAATCATTCATGATTAATCAATATGTGGGATTATTGTAGGAAAATCATAAGTAGGTTGGATTATTGTAGGTAATTTTTCCTTTTTATAATTAGTAGTCTATGTATAAATAATAGGATGTATTGTTCTTATTATTTTCAATAGAAAAAAACTATTCTTTAAATCCTAATTTTGTATTCTTATATCTTTCAATCACGTAATATAATTGAATGTATTAATCTTTATATTTTATCCTATTTATATTTTAGTAATTACATTTGATTATTAGGAAACTTATGTCCTTCATTTATAAATACTATTCCACATAGGAGTTTGTTGTCATAGATAAGACAATTTTCTCGTCTAATATATATATATATATATATATATATATATATATATATATATATATATATATATATATATATATATATATATATATATATATATATATAGAGAGAGAGAGAGAGAGAGATCCAATGAGGAGGGGTATGAAAATGAGAAGGGTGAGAAGTATTTTCAGCCGTCGATTTTTCAAAGATCTAATGGCCTGCATAATGAACCGGAAAAATAGGGCAAGAAAAGAAAAATAGGCTGATTCGGTTTTTTTTTATTTGTGAACATTGGCACCTTTCTCTTCCAAGCCTTTCTCTTTGAAAACCACTAAAATTGTCCATAAACCTTCGATTTCTTCTGCGAAAATCTTCATCTTCTCTTGAATTAAGGTATGCAAATTAGAAATTTACCATTTGCGTTTTATTTTTTGATTTGTTTTGATTGATTTCGTTTTCTTCTGCGAAAACCTTTGATTTGTCCCTGATTCGATTTCGTTTTCTTTTGCTTCTTCTCTTGATTTGTCCCTGATTCGGTTACGTTTTTTTATTTTGTTTTCGTTTTTATATGATCATATTTGTTTTGAATGATTTCTTAGTTTTTGTATGTGATTATAAATTGTTGTTTTTTGGGTTTATGTGTTTAAAATTTTTTATTTTAATTTTTAGGGTTCATGTGTTACTATGTTCTTGATTTCATTGTTGCTATTGTGTTCGATTTTTACGGTGTTTTGATTCAAGTTATGTTTTGATTATAGTTTTGTTTTTAAGTTTAATTTTAAAAAGTGTTCTGGGATTTAATGTTTTTACTGTATTCTTTAATCAAGATTAATAGCTTCTTAGTAATTATTGAACTTTAATATTATGTTCTTGATTTCATTATTGAAGTTTAATATTATTGAACTTTAAAAAGTGTTCTGTGATTATAAATTGTTGTTTTTAGGGTTTATGTGTTTAAAATTTTGAACTTTAATTTTTAGGGTTCATGTGTTACTATGTTCTTGATTTCATTGTTATAGTTGTGTTCGATTTTTAGGGTGTTTTGATTCAAGTCATGTTTTGCTTATAGTTTTGATTTTAAGTTTAATTTTAAAAAGTGTTCTGGGATTCAATGTTGTTACTGTATTCTTTAATCAAGATTAATAGCTTCTTAGTAATTATTGAACTTTAATATTATTAAAAGTGACTATCTTCTTAATAAAGGATACTATGAATATGCTAAGTTATTGTTTTTCCATTTGTATTTATTCTACAGTGCTAACATTGGAAGATTCACAAAAAAATGCCCTCCCTGAACCAGAATCATCACATTCACCTTTACAATTGGTTGAATTTGAAGGTACATTTTATAAGTTTTATGAAAATTAGATTTTTTGTGTTATTGTGTTCTTTGTTTCATTGTTGTTTTTGTGTTCAATTTTTAGGGTTTATGAGTTCAAAAATTTTTGATTTAAATCATGTTTTGCTAATAGTTTTTCATTTTAACTTTGATTTTAAATAGTATAAATTCTTCTATTACTATGTGTTCGCTTTTTTGTTCATTTTTCTATGTATTTCTGTGTTCAATGTGATTTTTGTGTTACTGTATTGTGGGTTTAACTGTTGTTATCTTGAGCAAATGTTACTATCTTCTTAGAAAAACATTCGATGATATTGTATGATATTGTTTGATTATGAATATTTGTGAAAAACAAATTGTGAACATTAATCATATCAAAACTTACTATGTCCTTAATGAAGGTTACTATGTCCTTAATGAAGGATACTATGAATATGCTGAGTTACTGTTTTCACAATTGTAACTATGGGAATTTATTGTGTACTGGGTTTCATTTTTACTACTGTATTCTTTTAAGTTTACTATCTTAGTTAAATGACACAATACCTTTGATTTGTTCTATAGGAACTCAAACCCCAAGAACCATTACACAAGTTACTCCAAAGTTCTAGGTGTGGATTCCTCATTGTGATCTTGACAAAAAGCCAATTGTTGGTATGACTTTCGAAAACTTAGATAAAGCATTAGATTTTTATACTTAATATGCTGAGATATGTGGTTTTGACATACGTTCATCTACTACCTACAAAAATAAAGGTATTGTAGTATTGAAATACTTTGTTTGTAGTAGGGAGGGTATTATAAAATCAAGTGAATATGTAGTTGCGCGTTATAAAAGGTCAACTAAAAGAATTGGGTGTAAAGCTAGATTGATTTTGAAATATGACATACTGAAAAGAACATATTATGTTCTAAAATTTGAAGAGGCACACATTCATTGTCTAGCTAGCCCTACATCGCGTCAATATTTATTGAGTAATAGGAAAATAACTTTGTTACACAAAAATTTCATATCTAAGAATACACGGGTTAATATAGGACCGGTGAAATCCTTTAGATTGTTTAAGGAAAATGTTGGGGGTTATGAGAATGTGGGAGTGACAATGCAAGATTTTAAGAATTTAATAGGGATTTAAAAACACATATCAAAGGAGATGATGGGAAGATATTAATAGAGAATTTTATTTAAAAAAGAGATATTTACACGGGGTTTTACTTTGATTACGCATTAGATGAAGAGGATCATATTTCACGTCTATTTTGGTCTGATGCGATAAGTAGGAAAAATTACTGTTTATTTGGGGAAATGGTTACTTTCGATTGTACCTATAATACCAATAAATACAACATGGTTTTAGCACCGTTTACCGACGTGGATCATCACAAGTCTTGTGTTACTTTTGGTATGGGTTTATTAGCCAAGGAAGATACTAAATCTTTTGAGTGGTTATTTAGGACATTTTTACATTGTATGGGGGATTATGTGCCAACATATTTAATAACCGATCAAGACCCTGCAATGAAAATTGCAATCAAAAATGTATTTCCAAAAACCATACACAAACTTTGCATGTGGCACATCATGAGTAAAGTAACCGACAAAGTTGGGTCGAAATTGAACAAAAATGAGGGTTTTTTAAAAGAACTAAATGATTGTGTGTGGAATATTGATCACTAAGTAAGTGAATTTGAGGAAAAATGGGAGGCAGTTATGAAGACATATGACCTTCAAACAGATAAATGGTTTAGTAGTATATATAGTATACGAGATCAATGGATACCCGCATATTTTAGGGATATCACATTGGGGGGTGTTTTAAGAACTACATCACGATCCGAAAGTGTTAATAGTTTCTTCAACCACTTTTCGAACCCTCACATGACATTGGTGGAATTTTATATGAGTTATGAAAGTGCCATGATGCACAGAGGTACAAACAAGATAAGCTCAATGCCGAATCACTTCACACAAACCCTCAATATAAAACACCGTTGCCAATTGAAAAACATGCCGGTGAAGTCTATACTAGAACAATTTTTTTTCTTTTTCAATATGAAGTTTATAAGTCTGCTTGTTTCAAAATTTATATTCAAAATATTGAAAAGATTGAAAGTGTGGAAAGTATAAGTGTTTTGGACTCAACCGTAAGTAAGATGTACAAGGTGGAGTTGATATTCGGAAGTTCAATTGATGAGTTGAAGGTGGATTGTGATTCCAAGTTATATAAACGTAATACTATGTTCCCATGAAATTTGTGTTATGAGTGCAAGACAAATAACACAAATACCAAAGCAATACATTTTAGATCGTTGGACGAAGCTAGCATTGAAGAAGCCTATCTTTGATTTGCATGGGAATGTAATTGAGGAGAGTAAAAAGTGTGACAACATCGGGAAGTTGTTGAGGGAAGTTTGGTGTGAGATTTTCAGTTGTGTGGGTTTAGCTCAAAGGAGTGAGAGTGATTTACAATGGATATCCAAAATTCATCTTCGACAATGGATATCCAAAATTACTAAAGAGCAACAAATTGAATTATTAGTCGGCCAGGGTTCATCTTCGACAATGGATATCCAAAATTCAATTCAGTCAAAGAACAAAGGCAAGAGGCAAAGAATAATTGGGGAAAAAGAACTAAATATTGAGCAAAGCAAGAAGCCCAAAAGAAAGTGCAAAACTTGTGGTAAATTTGATTATCACGATAGTCGAAATTGCCCATCAACAAAAGATCCCTCCCTTAAGGTATGTAAAATATAATTTCCTTATATTTAATGTATCCTCATTAATAATTGTGAAAAAACTAACTATGTTGTAATTTGATTATGATTATTGCAGAAAAGTTAATTTATGTAGAAGTTTCTTTTGATGCTGAAGATCAGATGCTGAAGATTAGATGCTGAAGATTAGATGTTGAAGATGATGAGATTGTTGAGATCACTATCTGTTGTAATTTTGAAGGTTACAGTGATTATGTATAGTCATTGTCTCTTTAGTAATTTTTGTCAAAACTTAGCTTAGATGTTAATGCTATTATGTTATTAAGAAAAGATACTATGTTATGATTTTAGGTTACTATGACTATGTATAGTAACTTTTCTTAAAGATGAAGATCATTTACTTCTGGAAGTACAAAAGACATTACACCTTTAGAAACTTGCTAATAAAAGAGAAATAAGATCATGTTGGGATCTGAAAATTTCCAACAAAAACTTCCCCTTATAAACTTTTTTATTTTTTTTGAAGAACAATGCAAGACAAATTTATTACGAAGAAATATCAGTCATTACAATATTCGAGATCCAAATAGGACCCTCGTCTAGCCACACATTAGAACTATTACTAGCTAAAGCCCATTGAGCGAGGCGATGAGTACAGCATTTGCCTCACGAAAACAGAAGGCAAAACCGATCCCCCTGACGCTAGCAGCCGCATTCTTCACGTTGTCGACCACAACTTGTGAGTAAAGGCCCCGAGAAAGCTTCCCTTGGAGAGCTTTAACAACGTTCTGAGCATCCCCTTCAATGATAACTTTCGCCCAATGCATTTCCTTGGCCAAATCCACCGCCCATTCAAACGCACTAAGTTCCGCTCTTTCAACCGAAATTGCAGGCCATATAGTTTTGGAGGCGGAAAGAAGAACCTTGCCCGTGCTACCGCGAGCTACAATGCCCAACCCCACCTTGTCCGTGGTTGTCTTAATAGCAGCATCAACATTTATCTTAGTAACACCCTCATCTGGAAGAGACCACCTAGTATTCGGCCGTCTCACCCGAACCTCCGAATCTGTGGACGTCGCGGCTCGATATTCATGCAGAAAATCAATGGCCCGTTTATGACACAACTCCGGGGCAATATGCAAATTATCAAAATATAAATCATTGCGTGCTCCCCAAATTTGCCAAGCACATGTACAAAGAAGCTCGACCTCCTCCTTCGAATGATTCTCCAAAATCCAACCGAACCATTCACGACAAGAGGTATGAGGACCAGAATCCATGCGCACCACAGTCTTCTCCCAAACATGACGAGCCCAAGAACAATTGAGAAGAACATGAGCATTGTTTTCCACAAGCCCACAACGTTTGCACGTCTCAACATTGTCAATACCTTTCTTTTTAAGATTTAGACCATGTGGGTGAATATTCCAACATGCCCTCCAAAGAAAAAGTCGTGCTTTCGGATGAATCTAAAGACTCCACAAGCGCTTCCAAATAGAATCACTACCCATTGAGCAAGATGCACCTAATTGCGACTTCAAAGCCAAAGCATAGGCATCACGAACACGAAAGATCCCATCCTCGCTTGTCGCCCAAACACGAACATCAGGGACATCCGACATACGGAAAGGAACCTGCAAAACACGGTCAATGTCAATAGGTGACAATAAGTTAGAAATGAGATCCTTACGCCAAGTGAAATGAGCCCTATCCATGATCGAATCCAACGTAACATCAGGTTCCAACAACCTAGGTTTCGTCACTAACATCCCATACCCTAACCCTCCAAGCCAAGCATCACTCCATAGCTTGATGGTCTTCCCATTCCCGACTTTCCAACGCACCCCTAACTCAAGAATATCCTTCGCCCCCCAAATACTTTTCCAAGCATAACTTGGGTTAAAACCCAACAAGGATTCCCACACCGATGTCTTGGGAAAGTAACGAGCCTTCAAAGATTTTGCAAGTAAAGAATCGGGATCACAATGGATGCGCCAAAATTGTTTGGCTAAAAGGGCACTATTAAAAAGAGCCAAGTCACCAAAACCTAGACCCCCATCATACTTAGGACGACAGAGATCCTTCCATGCCTTCCAAGGCATACCCCGTTCGGAGTTAGACGTACCCCACCAAAAATTCCTTATAATTCTTTCAACGTCATCGCAAAAACCCTGCGGGAGCTTAAAACAGCTCATAGCGTACGTAGGAATAGACTGGGCCACTACTTTAATTAGAATTTCCTTGCCTGCTTTGGAGAGTAATTTCTCTTTCCAACCCTGCAACTTTTTCCAAATGCGTTCTTTAATACCATCAAAGGAAAGTTTCTTGGAACGTCCGAAAATAGTTGGAAGCCCAAGGCACTTGTCATCAGAAGTTACTTCCTTAAAACCCAAAACCGAGCCCACCCTTCGCTTAATATCATAACAGAGGATTTTGCTAAAGGAGACCTCACACTTGTCAAGATTAACCACTTGACCCGACAAAAGCTCATATTCTTTTAAAATCTCCAAGATAACCACCGCTTCACTAGTGTTGGCCCTAGCAAAAATCATATTGTCGTCAGCAAAAAAGAGATGGGATATAACCGGGGCATTCCGAGCAATAGCAACCCCATGTATCCGATTCTCCTCCTGAGCTTTCTTTATCAACATACCCAAACCCTCAGCACACAGAAGGAACAAGTACGACTATAATGGGTCTCCTTGGCGTAAACCCCGCTTAGGAGTAAATGATGTCCGAAATGTCGCCATTAACCAAAAAAGAGTACTTCACTGTCGTAACGCACTTCATAACTCGATCGATCCATAGAGCCGGAAATCCCAACTTAATCAAAACACACGCAAGATAATCCTATTCGATACGATCATACGCCTTACTCATATCGAGTTTTAAGGCCATGAAACCCCGCTTTCTTGCATGATTATGACTCTTAAAATGGAAGACTTCTGAAGAGAGCAAGACGTTATCAGTAATGAGACAGCCCGGGACAAAGGCGCTCTGATTCTTGTCTACAATCATAGGGAGAACAATTTTCAGACGATTAGCCAATACTTTACTAATTAACTTGTATGAAACATTGCATAGGCTAATAGGACGTAGCTCCGTCATCTTAGTCGGGGTCTTTACTTTTGGAATGAGCGCCACATGAGTGTAGTTGATATCATCCGGAAATAAGCCATCATTCAAAAAATCAAGAACAACCTTACAAATTTCATTACCCACAAGATCCCAATATTTTTTATAAAAAATAGCCGAAAGACCATCTGGCCCTGGCGATTTACATGGGTGCATATGTGCTGAAGCCTCCTCGACTTCGGCCCTATGATAAGGAAGCATCAACTGATCGACCATACTCTGAGATATGCGACTATTCATAAAATCTACTTTGTCGATGGTAATTTCGAGCCTTGAACTCGAAAACAAAGTGGAAAAATAAGCCACCTTCATCATACCCTCACGAGACTTGTGTTTCAACCCACTCAAGTCTTCCAAAAATTTGATCCTATTTCTTTTCTTTCGAGCCGAGGCTTTAGAATGAAAATAAGCGGTATTACGATCTCCATCTCTTAAGACGAACGGACGGCACCGTTGCCAAGCAGCAGTTTTTTGATGACTCCACAAAAGCCTAATATCCCGCTCAACCATATGACATTCTTCAAGAACACTCGGCGTGGGATGCAATTTACGCACAACCTTCAGTCTTTTAAGGAGCCAACCCAATCTATTCTGATAAGCCATATACACCTCTTGATTCCATTGTTTCAACCGAACCCCACAATCATCTACCATACGGCACCAGTTACTAAAGTTAGAGCGCTTGGAAGGAACCCAAAAATGCTGAAGACAAGACTCAAACTGCTCATGATAAATCCATCAAGCTTCAAACCGAAAAATTTTATTATCTTCCCGTCTTTTCTCATTTTCCAAAGGGGTGCAAAGCTGAAGAACAATCGGAAGATGATCGGACCCATCCCAGACAACATTTTCAACCAAAGCATCCGAAAAAAGCCGCCACCAAGCCGAGTTTGCCACCACCCTATCAAGCTTCTCTTCGATAAGACCCTCGACACGCTTGTTGCTCCACGTAAACCGGTACCCAGTAGAATCAATCTCCCGCAAACCATTGGAGTCCAAACAATTTCGGAAGGCACACAAATTATTAAAGTCACAAGCAACCCCACCACCTTTTTTCAGACTCCTTCAGAATTTCATTAAAATCCCCTCCAACCACCCACGGCTCAGAAAAGTCTTTCCACAAAGAATTAATAACTTCCCAAGTACGATCCTTATGACCATGCTCCGGCCACCCATAAATGCCAGTAAATCTCAACGATTGCCCTCCCTCCTCCCGAACCATGCAATCGAAGAAATGATCACTTGTTCTTAAAATACTAATATCCACATCCCCAACCCATAACAAAGCAAGCCCTGCAGATCTTCCTACGGCATCCACATTAACACACTTATCAAATCCAAGCCTATCTTGAAATCTATGAATCTTTTTCTTATTACATTTGGTCTCACTAAGAAAAAGAATCAAAGGGGAGTATTTACGCACTAAAGACGAAAGTGCATTCACCATCGAGGGACTCCCAAGCCCTCGATAATTCCAACAAATAATCGACTTCATTGGGCCCCGAGTGCCCATCTCGTGGGGCTCGCCACGTTTTCATTTTCAAGAACAACCGAAGATTCCACCTCCATTGCCGCAAATCGTTTCTTAATACAACCTCGATCCATCACATCCTCCATCTGACCATCAAAACCTTCCGCCCCTTTAGGACGTTTGTCCCCAACCGGAATACATAATGGGGTAATGTCAAAAGTAGTAGCTTTTTGTCGAACAAATTTGCGCCACTTACGTACCCGTTTACCCGTATTGGAGATAGGTGTTGTCTTGTTAACAACAAAGCTACTTTGGTCTGGCAAGACTAAAAGGTGAGAGTTATCCGCCACTTCCAACTCCCCTTCCCCATGTGTCGCCTTATCACAACCGTCCTCAGCACTACCCCGTGGTGAGTCCGCACTTGAAGCATCCCCACTCTTCTCATAAAACAAGATATTATCAAATCCTGGAGGCCCCTTTTCCATAATAACCTTGTGACCCACAACCTCATCATTTTCCACTTCCTTATTATCAAGAGCTACTCTATCAAGAAGGGAGGTAACATTATTGATAATATTATAATTTGGCTCATGTAGTGTTTCCTTAACCAATGCCTTAGTGAAGAAAAGCCTCTTGCCACACGTCTTCTTCTTACCTATAACCGCTTCGCCTTCCTCCTTCACCAAAGGTCTCCATGGTGAGGCCCGCAAATCTGGACCAAATTTCTTGACCGGAGACTGGACCCCAAACGTATCACGACAATCATTCATCCCATGACCAAGCCTACCACAAAAGAAACATATCATAGGCAACTTTTCGTACTTGACCGGGCAGCTACAAGATCCCCTCCCTCACGAACCTTGATCATAACACATTTCTTCAACGGTTTACGGACATCGATACTAACTCTAATCGTCAAAGATTTCTCCATCCCCGACGTGTCAGAACGATCCATATCCAAATAAACCCCAAGCTTCTCGCCCACCATTCTTGCATTAGCCTCGTTGGACCGTCCCCGAAAAGGAATATCATATATCCTAACCCACATCGGAAGATCAAAGAATTGTAATTCAGACGGATTAAGAACCAAATCCATTTCAGACAACAAAATGGCTATTTTATCAAAATGCCATGGCTGTCCTTTGAGAACTTTTTCCTCATCACGCCAATGGTAAAACTGAAACTGGTAGAAATTCTTGCCGATCATCGTCACGTCCACCCCACACTGAGTAACCCAAACCGTCTTTATAGTCGTCATAAATGCCGTAGGGTTCAAAACCCGCTCAGACCAAAGCTTCCCAATCAAACCCAAATAAAGACGATCCTCTTCATCCTCGTCACCATTAATAACCCACTCACAGACATCCGCCACCTCCACATTCCCACCCTCGTCCTCATGCACGTCATGATTATGACCATGAGAACAAATCTTATCTTCAGCCCCCTCTTTAATGGCAGAAGAGATAATATCATCACGCACCATCTCCAAACCCATAGACGACATGACCAAGAAAACGAAACAAACCAACACAGAAAAAAGAAACGACC
Organism: Amaranthus cruentus; assembly: GCA_019425755.1. Classification (NCBI taxonomy): domain Eukaryota; kingdom Viridiplantae; phylum Streptophyta; class Magnoliopsida; order Caryophyllales; family Amaranthaceae; genus Amaranthus; species Amaranthus cruentus. The sequence continues at coordinate 5,195,679 of CM033458.1, read as the reverse complement.
CAAAAGACAAAAGAAGAAAAGAAGAGAGAAGAGAAAGAAAGAAAGAAAACAGAAAAGACGTCGGAAAACAACCGGAAAAACTCCCGGACGGAGAAAACCTAGCAGAGAACTAGAACACACCCTTACTTCCTAGAGAGAGAAGGGACTAAAAGACACTTCGTCCCCTTATAAACTTAAACTTCTTGGTTGAAACTGGTATTGGTTGAAGCAGAGCTCTAAAACAATATACCATTTATAAGCTTAAAAGTCTAAGAGGTAAACATCGTCAACTAGGCAAAACAACAAGAGTACGATAAATGATTTACAAAAGACTTCTCTACTAATGCAGAAAAGTTGTCTACTAATGCACCAAAACAAGTAAAAAGTTGTCTAAAAACAACATTGACATGGTTCTCCAGGATTATCTACTAATGTTTTTTCAACCTTTCCATCAAACCCAATTCAAAACAAACCAATTGATACAAACTTTACCAATGTTTAATAACGACTTAAAATAGACAAACTTTAGAAAAAGGTCTCTATTCCGCTTCAGTAACTTCAACAAACTTTTCCCTTGATATGATCTCCTTGTTGAAACCAATTTTCTCAGAGTTTTCCCAAATAAAACTTGCTTACAGTTAAAGAAAGTTACATTATTAGAGAGATTCACATTACAGTAATGAGAACATTTAGCATTTATCTAAATGTGCCATAAACTACTAGAGCGATTAACATTTAGCATTAGAGATTCACATTACACTACCATTACAAATTCAAGAAGCTAGGAATTGGTTTTCAAACGGTATGTAACATGCTGTATACAACACCATGTCTAAAAAGGAGTCATTTATTGCACCAACATGAAAATCCAACCACCATGAAAAGCTTAAAACTGACCACAAACTACTAGAGCTTAAAAACCACCACAGTAACCAAAAATTGTTACACAGTAACCAATGAACAAGAACTTTCCAATTGTAACAAACATTATCTACTAATGTTTTTTAATCCTTTACATCAAACCTAATTTACACGAGTCACAAAATTTGTTCACAACAAAAGCCAAATAAAGCATAGGGCAACTCACATTTAATCTCCCTTCAACCACAGTTATTAGAATATATATAGTAATTAGATTAACCCTTTCCATCAAACCCAATCCAAGATAAAAGCTTAATTTACAACAACTAAAATCAGAAGAATTTTTCATACCAAGTGCAAACTTCAATCCTTCATTTAAAACATTAGCGAATATTTGCTCTTCTGATAGAAACTTGTTTGGCAATGATGCATCTTTTATCCTTAAAATTGGACAGCTCATCTAAAACATTGGATCTTTGTTTGTTAAAATCAGATAACAACAAAGATCCGAATTAACTCTATCAACGTAAAGTGGGCCTGCATGGAAAGGGCCACCACATGAACCCAATTAAGCACACGAAATCAATTTTTTCCCTCAAAAACAGCATTACTTATCATCAGGTCATGGGTTTTCGATGTTGGTCCTTGATCGTTTTCCCAATCTGTGGAAACTAGTTCAATTTTCCGGAATAACATTAATGTATCTTTTCATCAAATATAGTTGACACAAATCTTTCTACCAAGATTCTTTTAAATATTTATTATATAAAAATCTATTATAAGGGTATGAAGGTTTTTAGAAAAATAAAATGTTCCATACCAAAGTGTAAGCTAATTTTTAATTCTTGTTCAAAAATAGCGGTATGGTTCACATTATCAATCAACGAACTATTTAAAAATCCATATTCAATAGGGGTAATAAGTATTATACCCATTTGGGAAATTGAAAAAAAAAAAAAAAAAAAAAAAAAAAAAAAAAAAAAAAAAAAAAAAAAAAAAAAAAAAAAAAAAAAAAAAAAAAAAAAAAAAAAAAAAAAAAAAAAAAAAAAAAAAAAAAAAAAAAAAAAAAAAAAAAAAAAAAAAAAAAAAAAAAAAAAAAAAAAAAAAAAAAAAAAAAAAAAAAAAAAAAACAAAACAAACAAACCCCCCCCCCCCCCCCCCCCCCCCCCCCCCCCCCCCCCCCCCCCCCCCCCCCCCCCCCCCCCCCCCCCCCCCCCCCCCCCCCCCCCCCCCCCCCCCCCCCCCCCCCCCCCCCCCCCCCCCCCCCCCCCCCCCCCCCCCCCCCCCCCCCCCCCCCCGCCCCCGCCGCCGCCGCCGCAGCCGCCGCCGCCGCCGCCGCCGCCGCCGCCGCCGCCGCCGCCGCCGCCGCCGCCGCCGCCGCCGCCGCCGCCGCCGCCGCCGCCGCCGCCTGCCGCCGCCGCCGCCGCCGCCGCCGCCGCCACGCCGCCACGCGAATTAATATGCCGAAAAGTGATCTGGGAGGATGGTGAGCTTCAGATTTGGGAGATTCGGCTCAGGACTGACCATGAAGTCACTGTCATCTACGGCTTAAAGATGGGATGGCCCAAGGCTATAAGGGCCTACATGGTTCTGACGTGTGTTGATTTCAGGTCCTCGTTGGCCTCCACTCATACATTTCCTAAAGCAGATAAAGGGTCGTTTGATTTGGTTATCAAGGAATTTTGGATGATCGCGTGGATCATCCTGCATTCCTTATTTTTGCAACAAATTGCTTTACCTTTCGATGGGTTGTATTTATCTGGCGTGACTCCATTTGATTTCGAAATCACTTGGTAGTCTAGAAAAGTGAGAATCTGGATATCCTTTCATTCGTGATCAAAAGCTAGCGGATGGGGTTAGCTTGCCCCATTACTTGTCATCGTGGAATCAATCCATATTCATCTTTTTCGTTGACTATTACAGATGATACAACAAATGATAGAACAAGGATTCTTGATCATTGTCTTCATTACTCAGGAAAACTCCTCTATCGAAGAACCTTCGATTGAAGAATGGATCAATTTGTGAATTTTTCCATCCATTCGAATGTTTTGTTGATAGATCTTGTGAAAAACACTAGAATTGGAGACTTTGACATTCGATTATGGACCCATTCACCCAAG
>CM033458.1:5135216-5187716 GCA_019425755.1 Amaranthus cruentus | reverse complement strand
CGACCTGGCAAATCAAAAGAACCAACTGCTAACTTATACTTGTGCTGTGATGTGTTAGGCTGGGGTGAGGCATTGATCCCTCTGACTATAACTTGAGGGGGTATAGATATATGCTAAACATATCCCTAGGTTCTTATTTCTGTAATTTATGTAAGGCTCATGGGGCTCAGATTTATTTCTTGTTTAAAATTGTATTCTATATGGCACTGTATTGGTATTATATTATTTTCTAAAAGAAATGACTAACAAATCTAATTTAGCATTTCTGCATTCTTCAAATGCTAATATAATCGAATGTATTAGTATGTATATTTTATCTTATTTATATTTAAGTAGTTACACTAGATTATTAGGGACACAACACCTTTGGTGAAACCTATATGAGTTTGTTCTCATGGAATAAGTTTTCTCATATGTATATCCAATTGTATGTACACCCATTGCATGCAATTTTCACGTCATAAGCGGATTTGCTAGAGGAATCCGTAAGTGCAACAAGAATGATATAAATCAGTATCAACATGAACAAAAGTAGTATCCTTGCTAATGGTAGGTTGAAAAGAAGAGGACAACAAAATATTAGGTTAAGGTTTAGAGAGGACCGTAAGGCTAATTAATATCGTAAAAGAAACTTTTTTCGTGGATTGTATTGAATAAAAACATCCGCTTATACACAATACAATGCAATCGTAATCTTCTAAACTAAGTAACAGAAATATACACAAAATATAGCTATTTGCAAATTATTACAAGATATATAATAGTATGAATAAAATATATTCTCTATCATATGCAATAAAAAATGTGTTTTGTTTTATCCTTTCACTAGATAATGCCCGTGCGATGCACGGTTTTATCAAATTTTTTGACCTATTGGTGTATTATATTTATATTTCGTTTCACTCTGAACAGTTGTATACACTACGTACATTATATCATATTTTCCATTGTGCGCAATATAATTATGTTTATACTTTTATTATTTTTTTATTTTTAATAAAAGATCAAATGGTTCGTACCCTGAGTACAGTAAGAAATTATAAGTTTCTTTAATAGAAAATAACTTATTAAATTTTGCTAACAAAAATAACTATTACATTTATTTGTAGAAATATTAATTATTATTACTATTAATAACACACTTTAAAACCAAATATAAATACATAGAAATATGTAAAATTATTTTATTAGTTTAAATGACAAAGATAATTTTTTCCCATAAAAAAATATAAAGATAGTCACAACCAAAATCATATTAGAATTGATCATTGCATTTAAGGAACCAAGAGTATAAATAACAAAAACAAATCCTAATAAGAGTATATTACGTTTTAACTATCTCAAAATATCCAATACACTAAATAATATTCATTTAACAAATAAAATTGAAAACATTTTATAAATAAATAAAATAAATGAAATATAATATATAGTTTTCTAATACATTAAATATGATTTGACCCAAAAAATTAAAAAAAAAACAATTAATAAGAAAAATAATATACTCAAAATAAGAAAATAGAAAGTCAAAGATCATAATAACAATGACATCACCATTTAATTTAGGAGGGAAAATTTTTAATGAGGAAGCGACACGTAAGCAATTTTGAAAGGTGATGATGTAAGCGTGTTTTATTTTAGCAATAGTTATTATAGATTTGAATGCGTTCTACGTCCTTCATAACATTAATGCGATAGAAATCAAAATAAGTAATAAAAATAGGTATTATTATCATAAGCATTTATTCTTACAATCAACAATGCATAGATGCTAGGTACATAAAATTTCAATTTAGGAATCACATAAAATTAGAATAACAACTAACTAAACAAACAATATTATTTATGAGTTCAATAACAAAAAATTTAGGATATAAATGAACTTTTAATAAGAAACTTAAAAAGTTACGGTGGTAAAATACAACAACAATGATTTGAGCTTGAATGATAAACAAATTGAGTACAACTTATAAGATGACAGGGACTAGTGAAGAGCATGTACGAGGATCTATCTCCATTGAGCCTAAATATCTAATTGCTGATATACCTGTTGAATCATATTTGTCACAAACTCAATAAATAATAATAAAGGATAAATGTTTTTACAAGTAATAAAAGCTAGCATATTTATTAAAAAATCAAATTGATGTGGCTTTAAAATACAGATTCATATAATCTCAGTGACAAATAATGTAATTATGTTTATTTGCAAAAGACTACCTGGTCAAACGTTAAACATGCCGGTCAACTGACGAAATAGAGTAACAGGTAGTCTTTTGCAAAGAAATATATTATGTAAGGTGGTTTTTTGCAAAAAAATTTATATAAGGTGGTTTTTTAAAAAAGAGTGTATAGATTAAGTGGTTTTATATAATTTTTCCTATATAATATTCTAAATAATACAAACAAACAAAAGAAAACTGCGGCAATTCAAATCTATAAAAACAGTAACCTGCAATATCATTAAACTTCACAACTAACATGAAGTCTATTATTGTGTTCAAGACTTTAAGCCAACAATCATTTAATTATTAATGAATACAATAATTAAGTTTCATAAATATAAATTAAGTTTGATCATTTTTAATAATATATGAAGTTTAATTGATAGTATCAACAAATACTTTAAGTAAATATAATATTTTCCATAATTTTATGTGTTTTCAAAAATAAATAAGGTACCTTTCTATAAATTTAAATATGGTATATACAGAAACCCTAGTACCCTACCCTCATATTAAATAAATAATTAAAGACATGGAATGCATCTTACGATCTCAAATTTAAATGGTGGGAATTTAATTATTTTGACTTCCCAAGAACGAATAAACGGTAAATTCATAAATTATAATTAAACTCTTATATTTTCAAAGCAAAGATAACATTAAATTACATAAACAAAATACAAGATTGTTTCTTATATATAGCTCTTAGGGCTGTATACTTCATTTTGGAAAAATATAATTTCATTAAATGTTCTGCCATGAATTGAAATAAAAGTAGAAGATAGATGCATGTACCTGAAGAAGCAACAATAATGAGAAAGAGCAACATCACAAAAAACTGAGATGAGTTCATATTGAAGCTTACTTAATTATGTTTTGTTAGGTTTTAGCTAATCGCTACTTACATTTATAATACAATTAAACCTTTGGAAAAATTATGTATTAAAAAAAGTCACGCTTCTTGTTATTGACTTCAATATAAATCAAAGAAATAGGTTTGCATCACAAAACAACGTAAACTTCATTGCAATTTACAACGAGAATTCTTAAAATTCTTTTTGATACAAGTACTATACGTAGTAATTAGCCTCTTTAAATAAAACGAATTCTTGTAGTACATTCTAGTTGCTTGCTAGCTGTCATTTAGTTAGTAACAAACTTGTATATAAGGAGCTTTCTCTCTCCTTCATTCATTACTGTGATGTGAAGCAACATGTATACCCTTCTCCTCTTTGCTTTCCCTATCTGTTTGCAATATTATTCTTGATCTTCTTACACTTTTTTGGCAACATTTTTTGACTTGAAATTCAAAAGATCATTTGCCATTAAATGGTAAACGTGTTTATAAAGCACGGGAGGAAACACTTGAGATCTAGTTCATATTAACGCAATAGTTTCGATTAAGACGACTTGACTTTTATAGTCAACTAGCGGGGCCATGTTCTTCTCATGCGGTTCCCCAAGATATACTTTCAGGTTTCATGATATAATGCCAAAATTTTGTAAAAAAATCTATAGGATATGGAAAATGTTTGTATTCAACATAGTTCGTTGGGGTTGTATAATAATGGTGGTGCTAAGACATTTCTCAAAAAAGCTATAAAATAACAAAGTTATTTCAGTTTTTCTTATTGATGTTTGTTGTCTACTTACACTAATCTAGGTTCGAATTTACTACATTCTTTTTCCTGCAAGTTTTGGTCCATCACTTATAATTTAATAGGTTTACAAATGTTCATTACCTGTAGAAGCATAACATAAACCTTTTTTTGAACTGGATGTAATGTATTGTGTTATTTATTAGTAATAGCGAATCAATCTTAAAACTAAGTTTATTGTAATTGAAAAATTCTAGCTATCAATTTTTTTTTTCTATCTTAAATTTAAATAGCTATTTATTGGGCTGCATTTCTTGCCTCCACTTATCACTTACTCTTTATGGACCAACATAAGAAATTGCCCACAACAGGTAATTATTGGGCCGAATGTTCATTGTTCAACGACTAAGGCTTAAGCTTTAAACTTAGATATTATATGGGTAAAAATATTAAACAAAGTTTATTATGGAAAAATATGGTCAAAGAAAGTCAAATCCACCAGGAAATGGCAACTTTGATCTTTATTTGAGCGTCACCTGGCAACTTTTATCCGTCAGTGTCTAAAAGAGTGTAACTACAGTGCTAAGTATTATGCATGCATGGGAAACTCACGTGAGTATTAAAGATAACAGTTACTTTTGAGTAGTGGGACAAGTGTTAATTATAGAAGCTACAAAAGACAAAAAGAGTATTTGATTGAGCCTAGAAGAGCGACACGTATTAAAAAGACATTGACACATGCAAAGAATGTTTCACTACAAAAAAAATGCAAATCTCCGACTACCCGATATAGTCGCTGATTAGTCGGTATACGTCTATACCGACTAAACTCCGACTAACTTGAGGTAGTCGATTCAGAATGGTCGGTAAAATGAAAGAGTCGGAAAATCAATCGAAATTCCGACCATCTGAGCATTGGTAGGAGTTTGGTCGCAATTCCGACTAAAGGGGTTAGTAGGAGTTTAGTCGCCATATACTGACTATTTTCCTACTATGCATCCGTCGCCAAATGCCGACTACTCATTTGGTCGGAAACTAGTCGTTGTATTTTAAAAATGGATAAAGATGGTTTTTCAGTATTTTTGCAAAAAAAAAAATATTTTCAACGTTTTCGACTTTTCTCCGACCAAAGGGTAGTAGGAAAGTAGTCGGAAAGGTCAAACCTTAATTTAGTCAAAAGTTGAACAACTTGTGGCGGCTCTGGATCCCGACCAATCTCCGACCAACATGTAGTAGGAAAGTAGTCGGAAAGGTCAAACCTTAATTTAGTCAAAAGTAGACCAAATTGTGGCGGCTCTAGATCCCGACCAACCTCCGACCAATATTTAGTCGGTAGGTAGTCGGTGATGCTTTCATTTACCGACTACATTCCTACTATTATGTAGTCGGAATTTAGTCGGAAATAATATAATATTAAAATAAAAAAACTGGTCAAATGTGGTCAACGATGTTGACACATTTTATCGATCAAATAAAATAAAAAAACGCAATAAAACATTATATGAAAGACACGAAAAAAATTAATAATGCAAATGTAAATAAAATAATGTCATACAACCCACTGTTTTAAACCATAAAAATAATAACATAAAAACAAAAAATACAAGGAATCAATTGGGCGGAGGCGGAGGAGGTTGTCTTTCCACAAAAATGGTGCGCACAAAGTTGAGCAGATTGTTGACCTCTTCCCTCAACTATCGATGCTCCTCCATGAGTGCATCATGCTCCTCCCTTGAAATGTGCGAGTTGAGGCGGGCCTCAACTCGGTTAATAGACCCCTGAAGATTATCCAACCTCTCGTTCACCATTTGGGTTGGGGGAGGGGTGGCCTGGTATTGAGACTGCGGCGCCGCAACATCGGCGTAATAAACCTGTGTCGCGTCACCAACACCAAACACACTCTTGGAGGGCTTCTTCTTCGTCGGCTCGTGTGATTCGATATTTTTTACAGCCTGAAAATAGGCGTCGTTAATCTCCTCATCAGGCGCATCAAGAGGAAGTTCGGCATGGAGGCGCATGTATTCGTCCTAAACAACAAAACAATATATTCTGTAAAAATTTCGGCAGAGTTTCCACTGTAAACTAACTAAACCAAAACTTAAATAAACCCTGAAATAGAAGCCAATATAGATATAATGTGTATCTACAACGAAAATAGCTATCAAACCAGCATTTTCTCAAAATCCAATATCAAATATCCTAACGAATATTCTAAAACAGCTAATTTAATTTACCAAAAGCTAACCTACCAAAAAACTAACTAAGCTACGATTCAATGATAACCAAAAAATGCTAATCTAGAAATAATATAGATCAAAGATTGAACTTACGTTTATGGCCTTGGACTTCTCGTTGACCCACTGCAACCCGTTCTTTGTACGCACCTTATGAGTGCGTAGAAACAACTCATAGGAGAGCGGCGTGCGTTGCTGCTCTTGTTCCTACAATAACAAAGTTGAAGGTTATGCGAAATATTTTTTTTTTTTAAATTAGGAATATAAATTATGAAATATAGAAAAACACCAACACTGAGACTTGGGACCCCAAAAACTCAGGCATAAAAAAACCCCGCGAGGGAAAAAAGCCATTGGCAATGGGGACCAAGAAACAGGCCACCCAAAACAGCATAGCGGCGGACTATGTAAAGAGTTTTAAAAACACCAATAAAACTAGACCAACCACATTACACACCAAGTAAAGCTAGTCTAACACTTTACACACCAAAGGAGCAATAAGCTCGTAATCTCCAAACAATGCAATTGGTCATCGTCAAATCAGGACGAAAAAAAACACCACCATCCCAACCTATCACCCAGGACGAAAAGCTCCAACATAAACACCAACACACCAAGTTGTTTGGAGACAGCAGTCTTCACCTCACCAAGTGTAGAAAACAAAACCCTAGAGACAAAACTCTAAAACGGCCACCATAGCTTAAAAAAGCTTTACCCCACCATATGTAGTAACAAGTCTCCTCCTACACCTAAGAATCCACACGTGTACACGCCAAAAACAAACCAAAACACCTTGGTTGCACTCCAATCACAAGCCCGCCACAACCCAAAACACCAAATGTCAAACAAACAAGAGAAGACGACCTCCTACAACCCAAGCCTAGACACCCTAGCTCTTACACCCAGAAGACTAAGAAATCACCATGTAGAGAAAAGAGAAGACCACCAAACTTCAAAGCCCAGCCGAAAGACAAAACACCTCGATTTTCCAAACTCAAGAAACAACTTTTTCAATGTCCTCGACATTCCCATTTTCTGGACAGCTTTACACTGCAAGCCTAAACCCCAAAAACGTCAAAACATCTGTTCATATTCCATCCTAGATGAACCGCCTGCATCAAATCGGCTTACCACATTCTCCTTGACCACCAACATCAGGTACAGCTTCCAGGTTGTTCACAATCTCAGTTTCCATGGTGAAACTCAAACCAACAGGCCCAACCAAGCATCCCTTTGAAACCCAGAAGACCCGAAACTTCACCAGCAACTAGAACTCCACCTCGACCTCAATGCGCACCTCGCCAAATACCAGCCGTGCCCCACACAGAAGATGTAGAAAAAAAACTCCAAGAAGAACCCCATCCGTCAAGCACACGAAACTCCAGGAAAACCAAAGAACGGCAGACCCAAAAGAGAGGACCCCAGAACCCAACTTTGAAAACACCACAAGCAAAGCGCAGAAAACACCAAGGAGATCTCAACCCCTCGCACTCCCAAGACCAACCTCTGCAACCATTCCCACTCCGCACTCCCCCATACTCCAAATCCAAGGAAAACTTACACGGTATCAAACTCCGGCTTGAAAACAAAATCGAAACGCCATCCAGAAACCCAGATCTCAACACCAAAATCAAAACACCAATAAAACGAGATCGAAGACTCCAAAAACCCATCAACAGACACCAGATCTCAACACCCAGAAGCCAGAGAACCATCGTTAAAACAAAGGCAACACCCAGAACCTTAAAATATTCGAGAAACAAAAAGGGGAAAGGAAAACCACCGTCTAAACACCAGGACAAACCCTCCCGTCACTAATAGCAAACCCAGAACCCAAGCCCAAAAACCAGAATAAACAAAGGAAGGCCCAGATATCACCAACGACAACACCCCAGCTACCCACATCACAACACCAGTCCCGCAACGCAGCCGCCGACAACCACCAGCCCAAAAAGCCCAAAAGAAGAGAATCAAAAAGCAAAAACCGTAAAAGAAAAAGCAAAGATGAAACTGAAACCTCCCAAAAACCGTCGAAAAGACAGCCGCCCAGAACAATGCACTACCCATAAGACCTTAAAAGACCAGCCGCCAGTCGCCGTCCACCCTAGAGGCCCGCAAAGGGGAGGAAAATCTAACCCTAAGAGAGCCTCTCTCTCTAGAAAACTCTCTCTACATTTTTTTACGGTTAAGCGAAATTATGTTTAAATATTTATGCGAATAAAAATAATAAATCAAATTATTACAAGTTGAAGGTTATACAAAAATGCGCAATGTCCTGTGCGTAAACACCGAGCCGCCGGTATGGGTGACTTCAGCGACACCCGCTTCATCGCCCCGGCGACGGTTCCTCCTCCCTCTGGATCGACTGGCCAGGAATTCTTCAGTTTTCCAGGCCCTGACCCATTGGTCCCAAGCCTCTATCGACGCCCAGGGGGGCTTGTACTCATTATTTTGCTCATAGAGTTTCCTATGAGAATGAATAATGTCCTTGTACCTGAGCTTGGCCCTCTTCTCCCACTCCGCGCGCACCGTCGAAGTGATAGAGGGATCCCAAGCCCATTGTTTCTGAAACGACAAAAACAATCAGTATTAGTATAACAAAGCAAGTCAATCAAAATTTAATCAAATAATGAAGTAATGAAGTACATAGCCTTACTTGAAACTGCTGCCAATAAAACTCGATAGTTTTCCTAGATAGGTGCCTCCAAGCCCATCCATTAGGATCTTGGTAGGCCTCAAACGTCCTACGGATGGACGTGGATATTTGGCTGCCATCGTCTGTGGCAAACGTGCGCTCGTCAGGCATCCATGGTAGGGGTGAAAGTGGATGCCGCGGCGCAGGGGCAGAGTCATTGCGCGGCGGCCCCTGCGCAGTGTCAGCCTCCGGTGTCCTAGCGTGACGTGGCGAAGCACGTGACGACACCGGAGAGGGAGTGACAACCCCCTCTGTCCTCCTAAACTCTGACCTCAAAAAATGCTCCTCTAAACCCTGATAAGGTTGAGAGAGCGCTACAGCATGAGGTTCAGCTTCAAGCTGAGATCGAGTGGCTGTTGGGGGAGGGTCAGAACGCGTATGATGTGGTACCGGACGCGATTCAGGGTCGTATGGTTAACCGGTTCGCGGGTCAATCCGCTGTCCAAGATTGTTTCTCATTCTAGGCATCTAAATTTAAAAATTAATTTAAACCCTAAAAAAATCAGAAACATGATAATTTAACAACTAATAATTAACAAATAATAATTTTAACAACTAAACAAAACAAAAAAAAAAACTATTAATTTCGAAAGTAAAAAAAACATTCAGGAAAATATAAACAAAACAAAAAACTCAGAAATATAAAAAAAAAAATCAGATTATGTTAATAATTAATAGTCTAAATTTAACAACTAATAATTAACAACTAATAATTTTAACAACATGATAATTTCGAAAATAAAAAAAATCAGAAAAATATATTTCGAAAGTAAACAATGTCGAAAATAAACATGTAAAAATAGATTAAACATGTAAACCATAAAAATCAGAAACAAAAAATAATGTCGAAAATAAAATAAAAAAATCAGAAAAAAAAAATTGAAATATAAACCCTAAAAAAATCAAAAAATAATGTAAAAATAGATTAAACATGTAAACCCTAAAATAATCAATATTGTCGAACATAAAAAAAAAACAACAAAATCGGAAATTTAAACCCTAAAAATCAGAAACAAACCCTAATTTCATGCAAGATTACTAAACAAAAAAAAAAACATATAAATAGATAAGTTCATGCAAGATTATTACATGTTTATGATGTTTATTTCATAGTAAACCATAAACTTGAAAAATAAACTTGAAATATTCGAAAATCAAACCCTAAAAAACAAGAAAATGACGAAAATAACACGTAAAAAAATATTAGAAATTACATGCAATAAACCCTAATTTCAAGATTACTAAACAAAAAAAAATCGTGTCAAATATTCGAAATTTCAAACCATCAAACCATGTCCAAAAAATTCATGTTCATAATCAAACCATCAAACCCTAAAAAACAAGTATTTAATCAAAATTTAAAAAAAATATAAAGAGAAGACTAACCTTTAATAGTCGGAGTGTAGTTGAGATGCAGTAGTCGGAGTATCACCCAAAAACACGTCGGAGATGAAGAATGTAGTAGGAATGAGAGAAAGAAAGAAGAAAACGAGAAGGAAATGGGAAGTGGAAATGAGAGAAAGAAATGAAAATGTTCGTTTTCTGGTGAAGTGCCGGTTTTTATATCACTTAAATTCCGACTAATTTGCGACTATTAGCTAGTCGCTAGTTAGTCGGTGAGATTTAGGGTTCTGAAATGCCATTTTGTGAAAAAATCGATTATTATCACCGACTACTTTGCGACTAATAGATAGCCGGTGGCTAGTCGGTGGGGATTTTTTACTGTTTCACCTACGTCATTAAATGCCATCAGTAACTTTTTAGAAGACGTTGGAGAGTGAAAAACCTTTTCAGTTCACCGACTACTTTGCGACTAAAAAATATTCGGGATCTAGTCGGCGAGATTTTTTTACCTACTTCATTGAATGCCAACAGTAACTTTTCAGAAGACGTTGGAAAGTGAAAAAACTTTTCAATTACAACTAATTACGCTTTATCTAGTCAGAATAGAATAAAAGTTATTGTACCTTCCCAATGCTTCTGACAATCAGAGAAGCTTCTCTGGGAAGCTATGTAATTCAAATACCGACTACCTTGCGACTGTATTATAGTCTGTGAGTAGTCAGAAATGCAAAAAAAGAAACGCACCCTATTATTATTTTTGTTCTGATATGTATTATTATTATTATTATTATTATTATTATTATTATTATTATTATTATTATTATTCATATTACTATTATTATATTATACTTATTATTTTATAATTATTAAAATTGTAAATACGAGATTAAAATATACAAAACTTACGACCCAATGTAAAAGTAATAAATAAACATACGATTAAAGAAACTTAAAAAATGTTTGTTAATAATAAATAAACATATAATTATTAAAACCTTATTATTGGGTTACATAATTGTCATCGACATCATCGTCGTCAAATAATACAAGATCTTCGTTGGTGTCTTCATTTTCATCGTCACCATGAACCGTTTCGTCTAAGTCTAAAAGTTCTCCAACGGGATCACGCAACGGCTCGACTTGTGCGTCAAAAACATCTTCATTCGCCACAAAATCCGGTGATTTCTCTTCTAGTTGGAAAGCGGTCTCCTCGAAGTGCTTTGATCTGACTTTGCAAATAACTCGCCAATCTTTCATGTTTTGCCTTAAACTGGGATAAGGTAAATAATAAACTTGGGAAGCTTGACTAGCTAGCACAAAAGGATCGTACTTTCTATAGGATCGACCAACATGAACGTCAACCAGCTTGTACCATGGTCGTATCCGGTGGTAGTCTGATCAAACCATTGACATTTGAAAAAGTGACCCTTTTAATTGGAAGTGCTTGATACTCGAGGTCAATAATGTCCTCTAACTTACCATAAAAGTCGGTTGCATCCGGACTATTATCATCAGATTTCACGCACACCCCGCTGTTCTCGGTAGATTTCTTTTTTGCGAAATGGGAGATAGTGTGAAATCTATAACCATTCACGTAACAAACATCATAACGACGTGCCTTCTGCAAAGGTCCCTCAGCGAGGTCCTTTAGAATATCGGCATTATCCACACCGTGAAGAAACCCGTCCCTAGACTGCATATAAAATCAATAATTCATTGTTAATCCGTAATACTGTTTACACAACAAATTACGATGTTAAACGTGTACTCACAATCTGTTTAAACCAGCGGGCAAACTGGTCTTGGACCACATGGTCAACTTGCTCTGCGTTTAGATTGGGTTCGTACTTTGTGATTAAGTGTACGAATTGATCATAAAATTGATTCACCTCCGGACAATTTCGCAGAACATAAGTCTGAGCAATGTTGAGATCTGCTTCATCCAGCATAAGAGCCTTACCCCGCCCATGAAATTTGATTGGGTGTGTGAATATGCACAAAACACCCGATCTCACGTTATCAAAGCATCCGTCATCGTTTCTAGGATGATCTCTAACTCTGCATCGAACGTCTAGCCCAAAGTAATGCGAGACAAAGTATGATGCTTCTTCTGTAAGATATGCGTTATAGATCGAGGCCTCAACATGCGCCTTGTTTTTGACATTAAGCTTTAAATGTCGAAGATACCTGTAATTTAAACCATGTAGTAATTATTAAGACATGTAAAAAGTGACCAGAAAATGAAATAATACTTAGTTTAGACATGTAAATAGTAATTACCTCTCAAAGAGATACATCCACCTATATTGTACAGGACCAGCAATTCTTGCCTCGTAAGCTAGGTGAACAGGCAGATGTTCCATAACATTGAAGAATGTTGGAGGAAATATAGTCTCTAACTTACATAGCACCACTGCAATTTCCTCGTTCAACCTCCACATATCTGCGGCAGAAATCTTCGGAGAAGTAAGACTTCTAAAGAACAGACTAACTTCAGTAAGTGCTTCCCAAACTTTGGCTGGCAGCAACTCCCGAAATGCTATTGGAATTAGTCGCTGCATGAACACATGACAATCATGACTCTTCATCCCAAATATCTGATGTTTAGCCATGTCGATATTCCTGGCTAAATTTGAAACATAACCATAAGGAAATCTTAGATTTTTAAGCCAGTCTAGAAGGACAGCCCTTTGTTCTCTGTTTAGTGTGTATGATGCCTTGGGGATGGTAGAACCCACTGGATGCAATTCCGATCAGATCCCGAGCTCGACTAAATCTTGACGTGCCTTGAGATGATCCTTAGTTTTTCCCCCCACACACATTATTGTGTTGAAAATGTTATCAAAGAAGTTCTTCTCAATGTGCATCACGTCAAGGTTGTGACGGATCATGTTTGTGCTCCAGTACGGCAAATCCCAAAAAATACTTCTCTTCTTCCATCCAACACAATGTTTACTTACTTCTGCGTTGTACTCAGCTGCATCGTCTTCAAATACCCGTAAAAACCCTAAACAATCCAGCTCCTCTAAAAGCTCATTTCCCATACGTATGTCGGGCATAACAGCTTTCTCAACAACTCCACGGCTAAAACTCACCCGGTTTCTGCGGTAGGGGTGTCTACTATCTAAAAATCTCCTGTGTGAGTCAAACCAACTCACTTTTCTGCTGTGTCTTAAATAAACTGCTTTGGACTCATCCATGCAGTAAGGACAAGCGTGCACGCCAGATGTACTCCACCCCGACATCATCGAATAAGCTGGAAAGTCGTTGATTGTCCACATCAAAGCTACACGAAGCTGAAAGTTCTGCCTCTTGGATACGTCGTATGTCTGGATCCCATCTTCCCACAACAGATTTAACTCATGTATCAATGGTTGCAGGTACAGGTTAGTCTTATGTTTTGGATTGTTAAGGCCGGGGACGATCACCGTTAATAACATGTACTGCTTCTTCATGCACATCAAGGGCGGAAGATTGTATGGAGTTAGTATTACGGGCCAACATGAATATTGTTGACCCGAGCTGCCAAATGGGTTGAAACCATCTGTACACAACCCCAGTCTCACATTTCTTGTCTCCCGTGCAAAAACCGGATATGTCGCGTTGAAAGTCAACCAGGCCTCACTGTTCGAGGGGTGACACATCTCTCCAACTTCTGAACGATGCTCCGCATGCCACCTCATGTGGCTGGCAATAGTCGCAGACACATACAACCGTTGTAGCCTAGGACCAATGGGAAAGTAGTGGAATTGCTTTCTAGGGGTGTTATCTTATATCCATCTAGAAACCCCACACTCACCACATTGTGTCATACTCGCTGTGGGGCCCCAATAAATCATACACCCATTAACACAACAGTCAATCTTCTCTACCGGCAATCCAAGAGCTGAAATTTGCTTCTTCGTGTTGTAAAAACTTGTTGTCATCCGATTATCTTTCGGCAACAATTCAATAATGAATTGACATAATTCTTCATAAAGTCTCTCTGGAATACGAAAGTCCGTCTTCAGGCTAGTCATCCTTCCTATGACCGACATCTGAGTATGCGTTTCACAACCAGGGTACAGAGGTGAGTTGGCGGCTCTTAACATTTTAAAGAACTGTCTTGCTTGGGGGTTCGGATCTTCATCAATATGTATAGGCGGCGAGTATGGTACATTTGCGATGACATCATTACAATGCGGTAGAAAATGATGATGTGTATCCGGAAAAGTACTTGCTGCTGCATCGTACACCATTTGTGCATAGGGATTTTGAACCGTGTTCTGTTGTGGCTCAACCGGAGCCGACTCACTACAAATTGGTGCACCGTTAGAACATTTGTGCTGGTACCAATCGTAGTAGTTTTCAACAAACCCCTTCTTGAACAGATGATCTCTTACGACATCTGGAGCCCACGGTCTACGATTACCGCACTTTTTACACGGACATCTAACTTCATCTGGATTTTTTTCCTTGCAAATTGTATAAATTCTTCGACCCCTTCTAAATATCTAATATTATAAACTCCTTTAGAACTTCGCTGGTACATCCAACTTCTTTCAGTTCGTAAGTCCATTGCTCTGCAAAACAATAAATACCACGTTTATAAAAAGTTGTGCCTAATTAAGAACCGGTCAAATATTAAATTTCCAAATTACCGACCAACCTGCGACCAGAGAGTAGTCGACAAGTGGTCGGTATACTGAGGCACATAAAAAGTCGTGCCCAATTAAGAATGCTGTCAGCCAGTGATTTTAAAAATTCAAATTACCGACCAATCTGCGACTAATATCTAGTCGGAAATTGGTCGGTACATATAAAGATGTCTGCCTCACTTATTGCTGTCAGACTACTTTTGACTGATTTGACGTTTTGAATTACCGACTACTTTGCGACCATTTGGACAGTCGCAAGTTGGTCGGTAAATTTATAAAAAAAAAATTGTAATGAGGTTTTTTTCGGGCCATTTTTGGATAAAAATTATAAGTACTAAGATGAAATAGTGGTTTTTCTTAATTATTTTCTCGAATGTACTATAAAAAATTGAAAACGTTAAATATATATTCCTCAAACCTGATGAACATATAAGTAAAATAATTCTATGCTCAATTTCATCAGATTTGAGGAACATATTTTAATCGTTTCTAACACATTTTTATAGTAAGCATACAAGAGAATAAGTAAGAAAAACAACGTTAAATTTGTGTTTTTCAACTTGTCCCTCTCCTCCCCACACTCACACTTGATTGAAGAAACTCAAGTATGAATCTGAAGAGGAAAGGGACAAAGTGAGAAACAATGCAAGCTGATACTTAAATTAACCAAAAATAGAACTGTTAAATTTTTGTTTTTCAACTTGTCCCTCTCCTCCCCATACTCACACTTGACTGAAGAAAATCAAGTATGAGTTTGAGGAAGAAAGGATAGGGAACCATTAAATTTATGTTTTTCAATTCATCCCGCCCTTCTCAAACTCATACTCGATTGAAATTAACCATACTTGATTGAAATTAACCAAGTATGAATCTGAAGAAGAGCGGGACAAAGTAAACAAACAACGCAAGCATGTACTTGTTTAAAGTAACCAAAACATAGCTAATATCATACCTAAAATATTTGGAGAGAATAAAGTAGAGAGAAAGTAGGGAGGTAAAATGTAAGAAAAATTTACGTTGAGGGGGTATTTATAGAAAAATCAGGAAAACTTTGACTAATTTGACGTTTTTATACACCGACTAAGTTGTGACTATTTGTCCAGTCGCAATCTAGTCGGTAAATAAAATAACAAAAAATTTTAATGAGCTTTTTTTTCGGCCATTTTGGGGTTAAAATTATAAGTACTAAGTTCAAATAGTGTTTTTCCTTAAATATTTCCTCGTATGTACTATAAAAAATTGAAAACGTTAAATATATGTTTCTCAAAGCTGAGAAAATTTAGCATCGTAAATTTTACATTTTATGAGTCTACTAAGAATAATTTTTTCATTGCAGGCGTCGGCTCCGCAATAGTGCAATTTACGGCCTTAGAAAATACAATAGGCCGTAATTACCACTATCGCGGAAAACCAACGACCTGCAAATCGAAAATTATTCATTTTATTTTTATAGTAAACGTACAAGACAATAAGTAAGAAAAACAACTATTTCGGTTAAGTACTCATAATTATTACAACAAAATGGCACAAAAAAAATCTTATTAAAATTTTTTTTACAATAAATAGAACCATTAAATTTATGTTTATCAATTCATCCCACCCTTCTCCAACTCGTACTCGATTGAAATTAACCAAGTACGAGTCTGAGGAAGAGCGGGACAAAGTAAAAAACAAAGCAAGGAGGTACCATCGTAAATTTTACTTAATAAATGAATCTACTAAGAATACTTTTTTCAGTAGCAAATATAAGTAAAATAATACGATGGTAAATTTCATCAAGTTGAGGAACATATTTTAATCGTTTCTAGCACATTTTTTATTACGATTCAACCGTTAAATTTATGTTTCGCAATTTGTCCCGTTCTACCCACACTCAGACTTGAGTGAAGAAACTTGAGTATGAGTGTGACGAAGAACGGGGCAAGTGAGAAACATGCCAAAGACCTTTTGACCACTTTTTACAATAAATGGAACCGTTAAATTTATGTTTTTCAACTTGTCCCTCTCCTTCAACTCTCACACTTGATTGAGGAAACTCAAGTGTGAGATGGAGAAGGAGAAGGAAAAAGTGAGAAACAAGTACGAGGTTTGGAGAGAACGTTATTAAGAAAAAGAGTAGAGAGAAGTGTAGGAAATGTGAGAAAGTGACGTTGAGGGTGGGTATTTATAGACAAAATCAGGAAGTTTCCGACTAATCAGCGACCACATTCTGGTCGGAATCCCGTCGGCCAACAGAGACATTTATTACAGCTTTTTTACGGTTTTTTTTTTATTTTTTTATAGAAAAATTGCGACTAACCTCCGACAAGAGGCGTAGTCGGAATAGTTGCGACTAACATTTTAGTCGCAAGGCCGTCGGAATTTCGCTACCACACTGTTTCAGTAGGGAATTAGTCGGAATTTTCGACCACCGTTTGATAGTCGGTAAAATAGTCGGAAATTGCCGACTAAAATCGGGTAGGCGGAGATTTTAGTCGCAACTTTGCATTTTTTTTGTAGTGTTTCTAGGGATTGGAAAAAAGTAATGTTTGTCTCACAATCATTAGCTATAAATACCAGCCCAAACGCCATAAATGAGGCAACTAATTTTTCTTACAATGAAAGAGAAGTACAAAGAATTTAAAGAGAAAAAAATAAGAATAATCTTAACTGAATCTTATAATTTCACATTGATTTTCGGAGCAACGTTTTCAGATAAAAGAATATATTTGATAATTGTAATACAAGTTTGAGAGTACATGATAATAATGGCATTATACAAAAACAATTTTTGTTGGTGCAATTCGCTGAACAGGTTACGTGCAAATGCGAAAGTGAAAAGTGCATTGAAAGTTAAGCGTGAAACAAAAGGCAAATTTAAGTGAAACAAAAAGCAAAAATCAATTAGGTTAAAATTTAGGTTAAAATATCAAGCCCGACACTAATATCAATCACTAAAATATTAATCCCAGCACTATAATCAATCACTAAAACCCCAACTTTCACTAAACTTAGGTGGAAATTTACTTTAAAATAGAAGGAGAGACGGTGAACTAAAGGTATTGGCAAAATCGTTGGCGGTGGATGAAGGAAGATGACAGTGGAGGAATAGAATCCCAGCAAAGAACGAATGAGAAAATACAGGCGAAATCGTTGATGGTGGATGACGGAAGATGACGGTGGACGAATGGAATCGGAGCCAAGAACTGGGTTCTGGAATTGCAGCAGAGAACGAATCGGCATGGCGGGGAAGATGTCGTGTATTTTGTGAATTGAAATTAGGTTTAGTGTGTTTTTATATTTTATTAAAGTATACCTTATATATTTGCCAATGTAATTGTTGTTGCAATACATAAATCAATTTTTCGCAACGACTTGTTTCGTTGCCATATCTTATAACACTTTTTAGCAGTGACTGATATCGTTGCAAAAAACAAATATTCATTTATTCAGATCACGCGCTCATTGTTGGTGGAGGGAAATGAAATTTCGGATATGGCAACAATAAATTACTAACGAAAATCAATTTTTGCAACAACCTCTGTTTTTTGCAACGACTTTTTTTAAGTCGTTGCCAAAGCTTGTTGCTAAAAACTAATTTTTTTGTAGTGTGTAATGTAAAAGTTATATAAATTGTCTTCTAATTAATAAATATTTTTTTGATTTTTTAGTATGTTTTATTTTCTAATAGTCTTTCAGTTTCTTTTCTTTTTTTTTAATATATTTGCAATACAAATATAATTCATAAATTGTAATATAGAATTTTGCTTATGATTTTCACCCATATATATATATGAATATACATATTTGGTTATTGGCATATATAGATACAGACTGGGCAGGAGATCGGGATGACAAGAAGTCTACTTCTGGGTACTTTACCCTAGTAGGAGGTAATTTGGTCATTTGGAAAAGTAAAAAGGAAAAGGTTGATGTCTTATCAAGTGCTGAAGTTGCATTCAGAGAAATAGCAAAAGGAGTCACATAAATTCTCTTATTTTGGAAACAACTGAGTGAGTTCTTCAACTGAAAGAGGCGTGTAACTTATATTGTACAATAAAGCAGCCATTAGCAGTTTTGAGAACGCGGTCCAACATTATCGAACTAAGCATGTTAAGGATAATAGACATTTCATAGAATAGAAGCTAGAGAAGAAGATCATCAGTCTTCCGTTCATCAAATCAAAAGACTAACTAGCTAGCATCTAAAGCTTTTAGTACTGTTTTGTGCAAGTTAGGCATTGGTGATCCTAAGACCTCGATCCGTTGGGGGGGAGTGTAGAGTATGTGTTTTCATATATCCAGATATTCTTATTTTCTTATTTAGTGTATAGAATATGAGAATATAGTTTATTGCCTGTTTTATAGTTAGTAGTCTATAAATAAAAAATAGGTTGTATTAGTCTCCATATTTTATCCTATTTATATTTTAGTAGTTACACTAAATTATTAGTACACTTATTTCCTTCAATTATAACTCCTATTCCACATAGGAGTTTTGTTGTCATATATAAGACAATTTTCTCATCTCTATATACAATTGTATGTATATGCATTGTATGCAATTTTCTCGTCATAAGTAGCTTTGGCAAAGGCATCCGTAAGTGCAACAAGAATGATATGAGTTAGTACAACATGAACAAAATAATTACACAAAAACTTGGCCGAGACGGTCTCATTATGAGACGGGAGATGGGCCGGCCCAATGATAGGCGCGTGTGTTGCATGCGCGCGGGATTTCCCTCCAAGTTTCCTTATTTTTTCTTTTGTTTTTTGGCAACTTTTAAACTTCCTCCCCCATTACTGAAACTGCCATTTTCAGTTTCATTTCAAATCATTCCAATCAAAAGTTTTTATTGTCTTCTTCCTTGCTCCATTTTCGTTCTTGCATCCGTTTGCAATCGCAGCAGTTCTTTCCTCCATTTTTTCTACTGGTAACGACTTCTTCTTTATTATTTTTTTTTTTTTGATAATGCATGTTTATTTTGTTGTGATCGGTTTATTTCTTAGTTGTTTTTGATGTTGTTCTTCATCATTTTCACTTTTTTAAGCCATCGTCTTCTTCATTATTTCTCCTTTTTCTTCTTTTCAGTTTTTGATTTCATACATTTATTGATTTTGTTGTCTTTCCCTCTGTTTCCATGTTCTTTGTAGTGTCTTTGTTTTTCTTATAAACAATTGTGAAGCCTAGAGGTAAGAAACAAGATGAAGAGTTGTCGTTGGCTGCCCTTTCGAATGGTATGGAATTGATTCATGTATGGTAGTCATTGATAGTGATAAGTTTGGAATTGTATGCTATTATGTAATTTGGTTTTTGTGTTTTGTTATTACTATTGCATGTAAACTGATACTTATTAGATCAAAATTCATAAACTTAAAACTATAATATGTGGACTTTTTTGTATGCGTAGGGTTGAAAAGGAAATCAGAACAAACTGTAAAATTTGGTCCTTATTGGAGATGAATGGGAACAAAGTTGTTTTAACCAAAGCGCAGACTTAAACTGATTATTGAGGCACTTTACATTATAATTTATGAGGTGTTTGTGTTTTCAATTTATATATTATATGTATCAATTATGGCATTATATATGTCAATTTGAAAAGAATCTAATATAGTAATTGTATTATTTTCTAGTTTTTCATTCCCATGACTTTGGAAAAACAAGAACACCATGTTGTTTTTATTATTTTCGAATGTCCCACTGATCATTGCTGAAAGGCAGTTGAGAGAGGCCTATGCAAAAAAGAAGGAGGAGGAAGAATTGAAGCGTTTGCATGACTACAAAAAGAAGCTGGATGAGGAGGAGGGAACAAAAAGAACAAGCAGGAACAAGCTTGTTCCGGTGAAGAAGATCACAAAGAAGAATTAGTAAACAGTTTGTAATTTGGTTACATAGAATGTTGAACAATTATAACTACTGAATCTTAGTTTGTTAGTAGAACATCGTTGTTTTGATTTTTGAAGTAAACATTGATGTTAATATATAACGGCTCGTATTTTTAACTTGATGTAATGTAATGTTAACTTACTAAATGGCTATGTTAAAATACTCAATTGTCCTCTTAAAATAATCAGTTGGTATTTTGCTACATTGTATTTCAGTTCTCCTCTTAAAATACTCAATTGATATGTTATACTATCCATATTGTTTAACTTAATGTAATGTTGTAGTGTTAACTTTTAAAATTGTTATGTTAAAATACTCCATTGTCCTCTTAAAATAATCAGTTCATATATTAAAGTACTCAATTTTCATCTTAACATAGTTAGTTGATATTTTAAAATAACCAATCCTCTTCTTAAAGTATACAGCTGCCATATTAAAGTACTCAATTTTCATCTTAAGATGGTCAGTTTTCATCTTAAGATAGTCAATTTTCATCTTAAGATTGTCAGTTGATACAGCTGTCATATATTAAAGTACTCAATTTTCATCTTAAGATAGTCAGTTCATATATTAAAGTACTCAATTCTCTTCTTAAAGTATACAGCTGCCATATTGTAATGTTAACTATAACATTCTAACAAATTATTTAATGTATGTAATTGATGCTAAAAAAAATGATGTACAAGTTGTATATGTTTCACAAAGAATGGTATGAAATCAAATTATATGTTTGTTTCTTGTTTGTGTGGCAGGGTCCCTTTGAGCTGAGCTATTAGATCCTTTATTCTGAGATGTTTCGAAATGTCCCTTCAATCGTTTCTTTCTCCCCTTTGTGACCGTTCTTTCTGAATCTCTTACTTGTGTTAACTGTAATGCTGTTGATGCTTGTGAATTTTCTGCCCCATCTTCAATTTCATTACTATCCTTTTCAATTATCTTATTAACTTCATCAATTGTTGCATTGTATAGTGTTTCTACTACCTTCCTTGCTTCTTTGCATTCTTTGTCCACCTTGGTAGAATATACATGAATGGAATTTTTTACACAGAATGCAGGTGTAGAACCCGTAAACAATGGCAACATAATCATCCATTTGATTCAAAGTTCTTACAAGTACAGTCAATATGTATAGTGTCATTGAGTTTGGTGTATTGAACTTCATACATGTTGACATCATTATATCCATCAAACCAGACTCTATTAAGATTCAAATTGAAGCTATTAACAATGAAACTGATACACTTTATTGACTAAGTAATAATATTGACAAATTAAGGTAATCATAAAACTGAATAGTATAAAATGAGAATTGAATAAATTAACAATGAAACTGGACATTTCAATGGCATAATTGATCATACCTGTTTTATCTTTGTCGTCTTCATCATACATCACCATCATTTGATCTTCATCAAGCATCAAATCTGAAAATGTTAAGATTATGAATTACACATATAGATTGTTCATCATTAAAACACACGATTTTTGTCAAATTCACCTTCAATCTCTTCATGATGTGTTTTCGATGCTTGTAACCTCATTTCCATGTCAA
Organism: Amaranthus cruentus; assembly: GCA_019425755.1. Taxonomy (NCBI): domain Eukaryota; kingdom Viridiplantae; phylum Streptophyta; class Magnoliopsida; order Caryophyllales; family Amaranthaceae; genus Amaranthus; species Amaranthus cruentus. The sequence continues at coordinate 5,165,563 of CM033458.1, read as the reverse complement.
ATTCGTTCATTAAATCTTCCATTGCAGACATTTTTGAGTAGTTTCTTGAACCGAATGAATGTATTGCAGAGATTGTGAGGAAGATTGAGAGAAATTTGCGGTTTATTCTTCCCTTTTTTACGCTTGGTTGGCGGTTTGTATATGGAAGTTTTCCTAATTTGGTCTGAGTTTAAATGGGAAAGTTTATATATTTTCTGATTTCATTTTCCTTTTTTTAATTGCTGCTGATGTTGGGCTGGGCCGTCTCAGAATGAGACGGTCTCGGTCAAGACCGGCTGAAATAATTAATATTGATAATGGTAGGAGCAGAAGAAGAGGGCAGCAAAATATTGGGTTAGGGTTTAGAGAGGACCGCAAGGGTAATTAATATCCTAAAAGAAGCTTATTACGTGGATTGTTTTGAATAAAAACATCTGCTTATATACACAATACAATGCAAGCGTGATCTTCCAAACTAAGTAAAAAAAATATTCACAAAATAAAAGTTATTTGCAAATTATTATCAGATATATAATATATAGCATGTATAAATCTCTATCATATGCAATAAAAAAATGTAATATATCTTTTATCCTTTTGATTTAAATGCGTTCTACGTCCTTCATAACATTAATGCCATAGAAATCAAAATAAGTAATAAAAATAGGTATTTATATCATAAGCTTTTATTCTTATCGTCAACAATGCATAGAAGCTAGGTACATAAAATTTCAATTTAGGAATCACATAAAATTAGAATAATAACTAAATAAATAGTATTATTTATGACGTACAATAAGGAAAAATTTACGATATAAATTAACTTTCGATAAGAAACCTAAAAAGTTACGGTGGTAAAATACAACAACAATGATTTGAGCTTGAATGATAAATAAATTGAGTACAACTCAGAAGATCACAGGGGACTAGTGAAGAGCATGTACGAGGATCTATCTCCATTGAGCCTGAATTTCTGATTGCTGATATACCTGTACAATCATATTTGTCACAAATTCAATAAATAATAATAAACGTTAGCATTAATATCAGCAAACAATATAATATCAAAATATTTTTAAATGTCTATTTACATTACTCTTAATGCCTACTTACAATATTTTTAAATATATATAATGAATCGGCCCAATTAAAAATAATCCCTCAAAGAGATCGTCTCTCACAACACCGTTAGCATTAATATCAGCAAACAAGGTCACAAATGTATGAGCGCAAATTATTATTTTCCTAGATATATAATATTTAACATTCTAAATAATAGAAACAAAGAAGAAAACTGAGGCTATTTACTTTATATATAAACACAATCCTGCAATTTCATTAAGATTAACATCTTATATGAAGTCTCATTATAATTAAACTAGTGACGTTTAGTCCACCTAATTTATTGTACGTGTTCAAGACTTTAAGTCAACAAACATTTAGTTATTCTATAAAATACTTGAGCTTCATAAATTTTAATGATGTTTAATCATTTTAAATAATATATTAAGTTTATTGATAGTATTTAACAAATACTTTAAGTAAATATAATATTTTCTTTCATATTTTATGTGTTTTGAAAAATAAATATTATACTTCTGTATAAATTTAAATATGGTACACAGAAACCCTACCACCACATTAAATAAATAATTAAACACATGAACTGCATCATACGATCTGAAATTTCAACAAATTTGTTTTACAAATCTATATTATTTTTTAATACTAAAACAAAACACTGCTAACATCATTATTTTAAGAAATTGCTTATGTATCACTTTCTCAACAAAAGCTCCCTCCAAATTTCAATAATGATGTCGTTGTTATTATAACCAATAATGTTTATATCTAATTAATCATTACTTTTTACAATTTAGGTCAAATCATTTAATGAGTATTTCATTTTTTTTCAGTTATCTATAAAAGTTTTCAATTTTATAATATAAAAGTTATTTCTTTAAATTTTAATTTATTACTTTATACAAATATGTCAAAAATTTAAGATAATCGTGCATCGTACGGGCACTATCTAGTAGTACATAAGATAATTGATTATGATTAGCACATAACAAAATTTAGGTAAGCCCTTAGGGATACATAAAACGTAACCAATTCTCTTTATTATCAATAATTTTAACTTCAAAAGAATTTAATCTAGAAATTGAAAATTAATTAATATTTTATACTACCTATGTTTAATTTCAAACGTTTCATTTTGTTTTGGACAACATTTATCATTCATTTTTAATTTGTATTTTATTCTATATCTACAAAATAAAACATAGTCAAATAAAATCTTGTTTGATTAATCCCAATAAAAGGTTTATTAATAACTACTTTTTGTAATTTTTAATCACGCCTAACCAAATGAATCATCTGAAAAGCAACGTAAAGAGTATAATTATTTTGACTTCCCAATAATGAATAAACGGTAGAATAATAAATTATAATTAAACTCTTATATTTTCAAAGCAAAGATAATATTAAATTAAATAAATAAAATATAAGATTCTTTCTTATATACATCTTTTAGGGTTGTATATTTGATTTTGCAAAATATAATTTCATTAAATGTTCTCCTCTCCCATGATTTGAAATAAAAGTAGAAGATAGAAGCATGTACCTGAAGAAGCAACAATAAGGAGAAAGAGCAACATCACAAAAAACTGAGATGATTTCATATTGAAGCTTAATTATGTTTTGTTAGGTTTAAGCTAATCTCTACTTCCATTTATAATAAAAGTAAACCTTTGGAAAAATTATGTATTAAAACAAGTCACGCTTCTTGTTATTGACTTCAACAGTTGAATCCAATTTGATTACTTGAATTTTTTTGTATGAAGAAAGCAATTTTCTATTAAATACGTTAACATGTGTACACAACCGACTTCTAAAACTTGCATCAGATTGCTAGATAGACACATCTTCTTGGAAAGATTTCCTGCATAGAGCTGTAAATTTGGTTGCTCGGTCGAGTTTTAAATCGAGTTTTATCGGGTTCTGGTTTTTTCAGGTAATAAGACACTTTAAATCGGGCCGGTTCAGGTAGGGGTTTAATTGGGTACGGGTCTATGTCAGGATAATAACTCACTAGGACGGTTTCGGTTTTGAATAAGGTCAATTCCAGTTCGGATTTTGGTTAATACAGTTTGGATCCAAATTGGTTATACTGTAGGTTGAATCGAGTTCGGTTAAACTACGGGTGGGGTCATTTTTCAATTTAGGTTAACGTTAAGTAGGGTTATCTTGGGTTCGGGTTGATTTTGAATCGATTATATCATTTTTATAGTTGTGCATTCGGTTCCTCTTCGGATATGTGTTGGTTAAAACTAAAGATAAATGACTAAACTTTATTCAGCCAAATCAAATTTATTTTACCTAAACTAAATTGACTCAGTCAATTCAAACTTATTTTTAAATAACTATACTTAATGCCACAAAATTGAACTATTTTTAGATGAATAAAACTTGATTCAACTGAATGAAAGTTAACTAATGTGATTCAACTTAATCAAACAATTATTTTAGCAGAATTAAACTTAATTCAACTAAATCACACTTATTTTTACCAAAAATAAATTCGGTTAAATCAAACTTATGTTGGGCTAAATTATTTTTGATGATGTTGAATTAAACTATTTTTTAAATGAACAAAAAATTTGATGTAGCTGAATCAAACTTAATTTTAGCTGCTTCATTTGAATTAAACATTTATTTTTCGTAAACTGAAGTTGTTAAGTTGATTAACAAGCTTACACAATGTAAACTAGCAATTCTTTTACCTGATATGATCTCACCAATTTTGATATTATATTCTCTTTTATTTATAAATATCCCCCTAATTAACTATGCCCATATTATTAGTCATTGTGCTAATGGCTAATCAGACTAGATGACTGGGAGTGTGAGACAAAGTCAATAACAATAATAATAATAATAATAATAATAACACAATTGTCATAATAAAATGAAATAAAATAAATGAGACAAATTCAAATAATAGTGAGACAAATTAAAACAAGAAAAGATAAAACACATAGCAAACCGTTACCGTCCACTTTTCATTCCCATAATTCTCCACCTTCATTCCCAAAAACAACCCCTAATATACTCGAACTACTCTATATAATGGTTTTGCAGAATTCACTTAACCACATTGTCGGATTAATATCGGGTATGGATTATGGGTCATTTCAGGTGGGATTATGTCGAGTTCCTAACGGGTTAAAGACAAGTTCGAGTTGTAACAGGTCGGGTGCAAATCGAGTTCGGTTAACTACATTGTCGGGTTAATCTCGGATGTGGGTTGTTCTCGAGTCGAGTGCCGGTTGATTATGGGTCTAAAATAATCGAATACATGTTCATTTACGAGTCAGCATCATGTCGAGTTTCGGTCGGTTAACTATCTTGTTTTAGAGTGGTTGAACGTTGTTTATGTATTTTCACAAATTCTTACTTGAGACCAACTATACAATAGCCGTCTCAAGTTTTGGGGCTGGCCCAATTTATAAATTAAAAAAAAAATCTAATTGGTGGTTTTGTAAGTTAAAAGGGAGATATGGGTTGGGCTCTTAAGAAATGTCTATACTATAGACGGTCTCTCAAGAAAGGGTCTGATGTATTTTTAGTGTGCTCAACTTTCTATTTATAAAACATGGAATTAGTTCTAATTTTAGATTATCAAAGAAATAAGTTTCACAAAACAACGTAAACTTCATTGCAATTTACAACGAGAATTCTTAAAATTCTTTATTAGCAACATTTTTTGACTTGAAAATGAATTCCATAGATGATAGACTTGCTTATAAAACACGGGATCATAGACTTGTGATCTAGGTCATATTAACGTAATAATGTCGATTAAGACGACTTGACTTTTATAGTCAATTAAGCATATGTAGGTTGTAACTACTCGTTCTGACTAATAGTTACGAATTAAAATTTATTCAACCCCTTTTTTAGAGTACTTAAAGCATATAAATCTTTATTTTAGTAATAACTACTCCCTCCGTTCCTTAAAGAAATTCCCACTTTTCATTTTGGGTGTTTCAATTGTTGTTCACATAAGGAATCTTTCCATTTATATCACAATTTGTGGACAAAAATAGCCTTACTCATTCTCATTTTAATAATTTAATAATGATTATTGTCCCCACATATCTTCCACTAACTCTATCTTAACATTTTTATATTTCTTATGGTCCCCACATGTTTCCCACTAACTTCATAATAACATTTTTTAATTAGTTGTGGTGCCCATATTTTTTCCACTAACTTTCTTTAAATACTTTTTTAATATTTGTGGTTCTCACTTTTCCTTCATCAAATTTATTATTCAATAAAATAATATCTCCACTATCTAAAAGATTCCACTTACTTTAATTCACGTGAATATTCCCAATGGGAACATCAATAGGGAACGGAGGGAGTATATAAAAGTTTTTTTTTTTTGTGTAAATAATTTATTTTAATTTTTTATTGGATTATATTTTCATAAATAATCATTTTTGAAGCTATTTTCCATACTACCATTGTAACTACTTATTCTAAAAATAAGTTTTTGTAAATTTATAATTATCTAGAATTCAGATATATAAACAACGAACTGAACATCATTAATAAGATTTATTTATAAAAATTTATAGTTCGTAGTTGAGATGAAAATCTATGAGTAAAAAATTACTTAATTAAGTTTTTATTTATGTTAGAGCAAGCTCCAAATCGCCCTTGAGTGGAGGGTCTTCGGGGTGCCTTGATGAGTGTACAACGAAGAACAATGGCGACGCTCGAGGTGATGATGGTCACGTGAGCAAAGAAGAAACAGCAGCAGCATTGAAGAGATGCTCGACCCAACGAGCCAAGCTGCTCGAGTCGAGCAAAGGTGGAGCAATGAGTCAGTAGCATCAGTTAATCAGCTCGACCAGGTCGAACCCTATTGCTCGGGTCGAGCAAGCACCAACGAGAGAAAGTTGAGGCTTCTGTGTTATTGTGCCGGTTTGTATGGGCTTTTAAGCCTTTTGTTTAGGGTCTCTTATATGCTATAGGAGTATATAAGAGAGGTCTAAGAACCCCATTAGGGTGTGTGGTGAGGATAATACACATTAGAAGGCTAGGGTTTGAGAAACCAAGAGAGTCTCTTCTTCTTTGCATTAGATTGTGGGTGTCTTCCATTGTTGAATGGATTCACTATCTTGAGAGCTTGTTCTCAAGTGTGTTTGGTTATTCATTAGTGTAATGTTGATTATATTAATGAAAGTAATCATCTTTTGAAGACTCCCCACTATATTATCAATCTTTTGTATTATCTTATTTGTTTTTATTATTTTAATTGCGTGATTACACTAATTTAATTGTGTAAATTGAAATAGGAAAATAGTTCGAAGGGCTCTAAGAGAGAGATCAATTCCTCATTGTCGGTGGCAATCACTCTAATCTTAATTGATGCGGAGCTTAAACATCTCTTTCAAGATTGCTTATGGCTGCACAAAGGTGCATCTCGCATGCGTGAGGAGGACCCAATTATTCTACCCCTGCAGAGGGAACAATTCTGCTTTGTTGAGGAGTCGAGTGTCATTATTGGTCCTAGTGACGTTGAGAAATTTTTGCGAGGGGAGATGTTGAATATCTCCCTTATCCAGGCCTACATGAGGTGATCTTCTTATTTTACAATTTAAGTTTTACTGTTTAATTGTTTTAATAATCGAATTATTGACAAAATTTTCTTATTCGTGAGTTTAGTGCGTCTTACAAGGAGCTAAATTGCCTCGAACCTCCAATAATATTTGGATGGTTTTGTCCTGAGTCGATTTCGGGTGCTAAGAGCGAGAGTGATCCAGATGACGTCAAAGCATACATTTAACGTGCTCTGAAACATTCCTTTGCATCTAAACACACGTTCATTATGGCCCATAATATGAAAGGTGATTAGTTTTATTTTTGAAATTGAACTTATCTTTTGATTTTTAATTAAGTTCACCTATTCTCTAACTTATTGATTTCAAATCGTGGTTTGTAGTGCGCATTGGATACTTTTGGTCGTATGTTCTATGACGAATACGGTGCACGTCTTTGGCTCATTACATAAAGGACAAACCCTGCCTCGCAACATAAAATTCAAAGGCTTGTTGAATGCGTAAGTTTATATTTTTTATATATATATATATATATATATATATATATATATATATATATATATATATATATATATATATATATATATATATATATATATATATATATATATATATATATATATATATATATATATATATATATATATATATATATATATATATATATATATATATATACTCCCTCTGTTAAATATTATCTGCAACTTTTGCCATTTTTGTCCGATCAAAGTTATCTGCAACTCACTATTTTGTATCCTTTTTTACCTAAAAATAACCAATGTAATTACAATTTTACCCTCAATTTACAAATCTGATTTTTCTCTCTCCTTCCATTTTCTCTCTCCTTCTTTTCTTTAATGGGAGGGAAAGTGGTCTTCCCTCCATTTTCTCTCTCCTTCTTTCCTTTAATTACATATCCTCATTTCCTCTAATTAAGGCCCTACAAAAAATGCATTGGCAACCGCGAATTGTACTGCGGTTGCACATAATATTTAACGGAGGGAGTCTATATTTATATATATATATATATATATATATATATATATATATATATATATATATATATATATATATATATATATATATATATATATATATATATATATATAGTAATACATAAATAGTTATTCCTTTCCCATGTGTTTCAGTGCTATGAAGAAAGTGCGAGGGGAAATGGGATCTGCTGCGAGAGCCACATACCCCAAATGGAGAGCAGTAAAGGTACATGACACTATTTGGTACAAATTTATTGTGTTGAAGTCGTTAGAATCAAAAATCATTGTCAAATGCTTGAAATTATGTGTTAAGTTGTGTTTTTAAGTGTTTTGAAGCGTTTTTGTCACTTTCAAACTTGGCACACAATTCTATTTTGTATATATTATTGTGTTGAAGTGGATAGAAAAGAAAATAATTGTCAAATGCTTGAAATTACGTGTTAAGTTGCGCTCTTAAGTGTTTTGAAGCGTTTTTGTCACTTTTGCGCGTAAAATAGCTTAAAATTGGTCTATTATGCACGAAACTTGGCACACAACACTATTTGGTATATATTATTGTGTTTGAGTGGTTAGAATCGAAAATAATTGTCAAATGCTTGAAATTACGTGTTAAGTTGCTTTCTTAAGTGTTTTGAAGCATTTTTGTCAGTTTCGCGCGTAAAATAGCTTTAACTTAGTTTATTATGCACAAAACTTGGCACACAAAACTATTTAGTATATATTATTGTGTTCAAGTAGTTAGAATGGAAAATCATTGTCGAAAGCTTGAAATTACGTGTTAAGTTGTGTTTTTAAGTGTTTTAGGGCATTTTTGTCACTTTCGCGCGTAAAATAGCTCTTAAACTTGGTTTGTTATGCACGAAACATGGCGCACAATAATATTTGGTATATATTATTGTGTTGAAGTGGTTAGAATCAAAAATAATTGTGAAATGCTTGAAATTACGTGTTAAGTTGCGTTTTTAAGTGTTTTGAAGCATTTTTTTCACTTTCGCGCGTAAAATAGCTTAAACTTGGTTTGTTAGACCATGAACAATGAAGAGGATATATATATCCTCTTCACATTTCTATCTTTTTTTCTCCATTTAACACATCATTTTCTCTTTCCTCCACATCATTTTTCACTATTTATATCCTCTTCCTCATTCTATTCCTTTATTTTATCCAACATCCAAGAGTTTACTTTTTCATCCTCTTTTCACTTTCTCTCTCCTACTCATATATACCCCACTACACATTCTTTTTCCTATCCAAATTTAATAATTGTAATTTGTGTAAATGATAAATATTAATTACTCAATTTTTGTATAATTAATTAATTAGCGTTTATTAGTCTTGCAACGTACAAAAAAAATATTCATAATTTAATATTTTATAACTTGAAAAAACAAAGCACATACATTAATTAAATGTTCGGAAAACATAGAATTTAAAAAAATTACTACTACGTTTTTCTATTCTAAAATTATTCTGCGTAGGAGCTTCCAAATTTTTCCCAAATATGCTCTACCAAATCATTCTTCAAAGACATATGTATATGTCTATCACGAATCTCTTCTCTTGTAGCTAAGAGTGTCGTAAAATTACGATCATCATATCGTCCGGGTGTAACATAAAATTTTGTACCATTTGGGCTTGATGATCCTGCTACATTTTCAGGTTGTTCTTGGGCGAACTCTTGTGGATCTTTATAATTAGCATAAGTATCACGCTCGTCTTCTACAATCATATTGTGAATAATGATACATGTCATCATAATTTTCCATAGCATTGGCACACTCCATGCTAAAGTAGGTTTTCGAATTATTGCAAATCGAGCTTGTAGTACGCCAAAAGCACATTCAACATCCTTTCGTGCACTTTCTTGACGTTGAGTGAACAACCTTTGTTTATTGGTTTGGGGAGCGGTTATGGCGTCAATAAAGGTTGCCCATTTCGGATAAATTCCATCTGTGAGATAGTACCCTTTGTTGTAGGTATTTCCATTCACGTCGAACTGGACTTGTGGAGCTCGACCGTTGAGAAGGTCGTCAAAAACCGGCGAACGCTGGAGTACATTTATGTCGTTGCAAGATCCTGGTGTTCCAAAAAATGCATGCCAAATCCATAAATCTCTAGAAGTAACGGCTTCTAAGATTACAGTCGTTGTTCTAGATCTTCCTTGATACATTCCTTTCCATCCAGCGGGACAATTTTTCCATTCCCAATGCATGCAATCGATGCTCCCTATCATTCCTGGAAATCCTCTATCTTCCCATTCTCTAAGAAGACGTTGGAGATCTTCATTATTTGGCTTTCGAAGATATTCTGCCGAAAATTGCGCAATTATACCATCAACAAAGTGTGTAAGACACTCCTTCGATGTTGTAGCACCAAGTTTTAGATATTCATCAATTTGATCAGCTGCGCATCCATATGCTAACATCCTTATGGCTGCAGTGCATTTCTGAAGAGCAGTAGCGCCTTGCCGCATACATGCATCCGAATGTTGTTGGAAAAAACGATAATGTAAACTGAGGGTATCCACAATGCGAATGAATACATGTTTTCGCATGCGAAACCTACGACGAAATTGACGTTCGTCGTATATTGGTTGGTTACTAAAGTAGTCAGCTATCAAACGGTCGTTTGCTGATTCTCGATCTCTAGAAATAGAAACTCTCTTCTTTCTTGGACGTGACCCCTCAGTTTCAGATCCTTCGACGGTGGAGCTTACAATGTATCTTACTGCATCCTCTACCGCTTGTATTTCACGACTCTCTTCGACAAAATCCATCAACATATAGTCATAGATTTCATCCTCACTTGAACTAGAAGAACTAGAATCAATGTTCATCTCAAAATTCATTTTGTGATGATATGTAAGATTGTGATGAAGATGATATGTGAATAGAAGTATACATATTTATAGGAGATTTATCAATGCATTAAATTAAAATAATTTACTATTGATATGAATGACAAGTCTCTGGTATGAATGACAAGTCCCTGGTGAAATATTTTACTATTGACATGAATGACAAGTCCCTGGTATGAATGACAAGTCCCTGGTGAAATAATTTACTATTGATATGAATGACAATGCATGTACTGATATGAAGTCCTGATATGAATTGACAAGTCTCTGGTGAAATACTATAATAAAAGGACAATAATATTACAAGCAGATGTTACAAATACTGAAAACATAAAATAAACTTACTTAATAAAGACAAATTACTTAGTAAAGACATAAAATAAACTAAAAAAAAAACGACTAGAAAGATGGGTTTAGCTATCCACATACATATTAATATTCAAATCATTAATCAAAGATTAAACTTATTATTGAATTCGTCCCTGAGCTTTTGGTACATTTCCGCTTCAACTTCATCAAGGACAGGTTTAGCCATCAACATACTTAATACCCTAAACTTTGTCGCCTCCTCCTTTTGATTTTTTCTTTCTTCACCTCGTTCCTTTATCAGGTTTAGCATACGTTCCCCTAATTCATTTCTCTGGGAAGCACGTTCTTCAAATGATGAATTGAAAGAATCGAGATTCACTAATGACATTGAAGTGGTAGCCGCTTCCTTTCCTTTGCGTTTTGTCTTCTTTATACCATCAGGTCTAGTTGGAGTAGCCGCTTCCTCAATTGGTGTATCCGGACCTGATCTTTTATTGCTACCTCCGCTTTCGCAAGGTACTTGCATTATTTCAGGGCTCCATTTATCAAATTTTCTCATAATATTGAAACAATGCATTAATTGAAATGGTTTACCGTTGTTCGATTTTTGGTAAACTTCAAAGGCACGTTTCTCCACGTCTGCATCTGATTCTCCACTTTTTTTGTGGCGTAATTCATGACTGTAAACCTCCACCCATTTTGAAACTTTACCGTTGATATGATCCCAACGTTGTTGCATAGACTTTGAGGTCCGTTCACGAATTTCCCAAGGATTCTCAGCTCGCACAATCTCATAATGTTTAAAGATTTCCATCCATAAGCCGGCCTTTCTTGTGTTTGTGTTTCGTACTACATCTCCTCCAGCATTGATGTAGCCTGAAACAATTGCATTATCCTCAGCAACGCTCCAAGCCGCCTTTTCTCTGGTTTTCTCTTTAGCTGCGACAAAGAGTTCTCATGGAACCGCTTCAACATCAACCTCCTCTATATCATCAAGATGTCTTGTCGCCCTTAATTCCAAAGTCGGAGTAGCATTGTAAGAACCTTCACCACCCGGTGAATTCTCCATTTGTTGAGTAAAATGTTCGGAAACGGGAAATGATGGATTATTTTCAGAAGATTGTTGAAAAGGTATATAGTTTTGATAAGTTGGATTCATTGGTCTAGGTTGAGAACCAAACCATTGTAAAGCAGCTTGAAATTGAGGATTATTGATGATATTTGGATCAAAAGGGGGTGTATTTGAGCTATTTTGAGGGTTTGGGTAGTATGGAAAGTTGAAATTTCTTCCATAATTTGGATTATTTGGATCCATAATTAAGAATATGATAATGTGAATGAATTTATGAACAAGTAAATGAGTTTAGATGGGTAGTAAAGAAGAGAGAGAAAAGACCAAAAGTTTAAAGTGTGAGAAATATAGCCAAATTTAGGTTCTATTTATAGAGAAAAAAAAAAATAGAGCTGTTGGTGAAATTATTTTGAAATTTTTCTTTACCGTTTTTTTTTATAACCGTTTTAAATAATACCGTTATAAATAATCAAATTTAAATTCAAACCAATCAAAATGTGCCAGGTGGAGCAATCATAAATTTCCAAAAGCATTTTTCCTTTTTTTTTCCTCCTTTTTCTCCCTTCCCACGTGAGATTGGCCCCATTTTTGGTCCACATTCAATCCCCTCCCATATTTTTACTTCCTCTTCATGAAGAGAATCAAATGCTTTCCTCTTGCCCAAGAGGACTCCTTCTTCCTCCACACATCCAAGAGGATGGTTAAAAGGAGTTAAAAGGAGTGTTCATCCTCTTGAATGTTCATGCTCTTATGCACGAAACTTGGCATACAATACTATTTGGTATATATTATTGTGTTGAAGTGGTTTGAAAAGAAAATAATTTTCAAATGCTTTCGCGGGTAGAATAGCTTAAACTTGATTTGTTATGCACGAAACTTGGGACATAACACTATTTGGTATATATTAATATGTTGAAGTGGTTAGAATCGAAAATAATTGTCAAATGCTTGAAATTACGTGTTAAGTTGCGATTTGAAGTGTTGTGAAGCGTTTTTGTCACTTTCGCGCGTAAAATAGCTTAAACTTGGTTTGTTATGCTCAAAACTTTATACACAACGCTATTTGGTATATATTATTGTGTTGAAGTGGTTATAATCGAAAATAGTTGTCAGATGCTTGAATTTACGTGTTAAGTTGCGCTCTTAAGTGTTTTGAAGCGTTTTTGTCACTTTTGCGCGTAAAATAGATTAAAATTGGTTTATTATGCACGAAACTTGGCACACAAAACTATTTGGTATATTTCATTGTGTTTAAGTGGTTAGAAACAAAAAAAATTGTCAAATGATTGAAATTACGTGTTAAGTTGCGTTTATAAGTGTTTTGAAGCATTTTTGTCACTTTCGCGCGTTAAATAGCTTAAACTTGGTTTGTTATGCATGAAACATAACACACAACACTATTTGGTATAAATTATTGTGTTGTAGTGGTTAGAATCAAAAATATTTGTCAAATGCTTGAAATTACGTGTTAAGTTGCATTTTTAAGTGTTTTGAAGCATTTTTGTCACTTTCGCGCGTAAAATAGCTTAAACTTGTTTTGTTATGAATGACACTTGACACACACTTCTATTTGGTATAATTATTGTGTTGAAGTGGTTAGAAAAGAAAATAATTGTCAAATGCTTGAAATTACGTGTTAAGTTGCGCTCTTAGGTGTTTTGAAACATTTTTGTCACTTTCGCGTGTAAAATAACTTAAAATTAGTTTATTATGCACGAAACTTGGCACATAACACTATTAGGTATATATTATTGTGTTGAATTTGTTAGAATCAAAAATAATTGTCAAATGCTTGAAATTACTTGTTAAGTTGCGTTTTTAAGTGTCTTGAAGCATTTTTGTCACTTTCGCGCGAAAAATAGCTTAAACTTGTTTTGTTATGCACGAAACTTGGCACACAACACTATTTGGTATATATTATTGTGTTGAAGTGGTTAGAATCGAAAATTTTGTCATATGCTTGAAATAACGTGTTAAGTTGCGATTATAACGATATTGAGGCATTTTTGTCACTTTTGCGCGTAAAATAGCTTAACTTGGTTTGTTATGCACAAAACTTAGCACACAACACTATTTGGTATATATTATTGTTTTGAAGTGGTTAAAATCTAAAATAATTATCAAATGTTTGAAATTACGTGTTAAGTTGCGTTTTTAAGTGTTTTGATGCATTTTTGTCACTTTCGCGCGTAAAATTGCTTAATCATAGTTTGTTATGCACAAAACTTGGCACACAAAACTATTTGGTATATATCATTGTGTTAAAGTAGATAGAATAGAAAATCATTGTCAAATGCTTAAAATTACGTGTTATGTTGCGTTTTTAAGTGTTTTGAGGCATTTTTGTGTCTTTCGCGCGTAAAATAGCTTAAACTGTGTTTGTTATGCCCGAAACATGGTGCACAACAATATTGGGTATATATTATTCTGTTGAAGTGGTTAGAATAAAAAATAATTGTGAAATGCTTGAAATTACGTGTAAAGTTGCGTTTTTAAATGTTTTGAAGCATTTTTGTCACTTTCGCGCGTAAAATAGCTTAAACTTTTTTTTTATGCATGAAACTTGGAACACAATTCTAATTCGTATATATTATTGTGTTGAAGTGGTTAGAAAAGAAAATAATTGTCAAATGCTTTGAAATGACGTGTTAAGTTGAGCTCTTAAGTGTTTTGAACCATTTTTTTTATTTTCGCGCGTTAAATAGCTTAAACATGGTTTTTTATGCACGAACCATGGCGCACAACAATATTTGGCATATATTATTGTGTTGAAGTGATTACCATCGAAAAAAATTCTCATATGCTTGAAATTTCGTGTGAAGTTGCGATTTTAACGGTTTTGAAGTATTTTTGTCACTTTCGACCATAAACTTGGAACACAATTCTAATTGGTATATATTATTGTGTTGAAGTGGTTAGAATCGAAAATATTTTTCAAATGCTTGAAATTAGGTGTTAAGTTGCATTTTTAAGTGTTTTGAAGCATTTTTGTCACTTTCGTGCGTAAAATAGCTTAAACTTGGTTAGTTATGTATGAAACTTGGCACACAACACTATTTGGTATATATTATTGTGTTAAAGTGGCTAATATTGAAAATAATTGTCAAATGCTTGAAATTACGTGTTAAGTTGCGTCTTGAAGTGTATTGAAGCGTTTTTGTCACTTTCGTGGGTAAAATAGCTTAAACTTGGTTTGTTATGCACGAAACTTGGCACACAACACTATTTGGTACATAATATTGTGTTGTAGTGGTTAGAATTGAAAATCATTGTCAAAGGCTTGAAATTACGTGTTAAGTTGCGTTTTTAAGTGTTTTGTAGCATTTTCGTCACTTTCGCGCGAAAAAAAGCTTAACGTTGGTTTGTTATGCTCGAAACTTATTACACAACGCTATTTGGTATATATTATTGTGTTGCAGTGGTTAGAATCAAAAATAGTTGTCAAATGTTTGAAATTACGTGTTAAGTTGTGTTTTAAAGTGTTACGAAGCGTTTTTGATACTTTCGCGCGTAAAATAGCTTAAGCTTTGTTTTTTATGCACAAAACTTGGCAAACAACAATAGTTGGTATATTTTATTGTGTTTGAGTGGTTAGAATAAAAATTAATTGTCAAATGATTGAAATTACGTGTTAAGTTGCATTTTTAAGTGTCTTGAAGCATTTTTGTCACTTTCGCGCGTAAAATAGCTTAAACTTGGTCTGTTATGCATGAAACATGACACACAACACTATTTGGTATAAATTATTGTGTTGTAGTGGTTAGAATCAAAAATAATTATCAAATGCTTGAAATTACGTGTTAAGTTACATATTTAAGTGTTTTGAAACATTTTTCACTTTTGCGCGTAAAATAGCTTAAACTTGGTTTGTTAAACCTGAAAATTGGCACACAATTCTATTTGGTATATATTATTGTGTTGAAGTGGTTAGAAAAGAAAATAATTGTCAAATGCTTGAAATTACGTGTTAAGTTGCGCTCTTAAGTGTTTTGAAACATTTTTGTCACATTCGCGCGTAAAATAACTTAAAATTGGTTTATTATGCACGAAACTTGGCACATAACACTATTAGGTATATATTATTGTGTTGAAGTGGTTAGAATCGAAAATAATTGTCAAATGCTTGAAATTACGGGTTGAGTTACGTTTTTAAGTGTTTTGATGCATTTTTGTTACTTTCGCGCGTAAAATAGCTTAAACTTTGTTTGTTATGCATGAAACTTGGAACACAATTCTATTTGGTATATACTATTGTGTTGAAGTTGTTAGAAAAGAAAATAATTGTCAAATGCTTTGAAATGACGTGTTAAGTTGCGCTCTTAAGTGTTTTGAAACATTTTTGTTATTTTCACGCGTCAAATAGCTTAAACATGGTTTGTTATGCACGAACCATGGCGCACAACAATATTTGGTATATATTATTGTGTTGAAGTGGTTACAATTGAAAAAAATTGTCATATACATGAAATTACGTGTTAAGTTGCGATTTTAACGGTTTTAAAGCATTTTTGTCACTTTCGACCGTAAAATAGCTTACACTTGGTTTGTTAAGCATGATTCTTGGCAGACAACACTATTTGGTATATATTATTGTGTTGAAGTGGTTAAAATCGAAAATATTTATCAAATGCTTGAAATTACGTGTTAAGTTGCATTTTTAAGTGTTTTGAAGCATTTTTGTCACTTTTGTGCGTAAAATAGTTTAAACTTTGTTCGTTATGCACGAAACTTGACACACAACACTATTTGGTATATATTATTGTGTTAAAGTGGTTAATATCGAAAATAATTGTCAAATGCTCGAAATTACGTGGTAAGTTGCGTTTTATAAGTGTTTTGAAGCGTTTTTGTCACTTTCGCGCGTAAAATAACATAAACTTGGTTTGTTTAGGTACGAAACATAGCACACAACACTATTTAGTATATATTATGGTGTTGAAGTGGTTGAAATCGAAAACAATTGTCATCATCATCATCATCATTATCATCATACCCAGTGTATCCCGCTGAAAGAAAACTATGATCAGGGTCTGGGGAGGGAGGAACATTGGCAGGCTCATACCCATAAGGAGAGTGCAATCAAAGAGTCCCCCGGCTCGAGAACGGTCTTCTAGCAAGAGGAAGCTGTTGGCAAATAGAATAGAAGCACACACACAAAAACAAAGATAAGATCAAAGAAACAGGTAAAAAGCGACAAAAAGGCAAAGGATAAAGACGAACGAGGGGGTAAAGGGACAGGTTTTTTTTTTTTTTTTTTTGAAAATTTGGAATATATAGAATATAAAACAAAAACATCAATACTGAGACTTGGGACCCCAAAACCTCCGGCATAAAAAACCCCCGTGAGGGAAAAAAGCCATTGGTAGAGGGGACCAAGAAACAGGCCACTCTAAACAACATAGGAGTGAACTATGCGACACCATAAAGTTTTTCAAAAGCTACACCTTACACACCAAAATTAAAGGAAAGTAAAGGTGCCACCATATTCACCACCACTATATCACCCCTTACACACCTAAAAACGAAACCACCAAGGTTGCTTCACACCACGAAAACAACATTTGTACCCATTCAACGAGTAACACACCAAAGGAGACACCACAAGCCATCGATACTGGAGAGATCGAACACCCCATCATCACAAGAAAACGATCACCGTCACCTTCGATCACCATCTTCCTAAAGCTCGGCATTCCAGCCGTAGATCCCCATCACCCAAAACACCAATACCCACCGTTAAACACCACCCATGCACCATCACCACTCCTATGCGAGACTACAACTCCTTTTAAAAACCACCAGACTTAACGCAACCCACACCAAAACACCGCATCACCACTATAAAACCAAAACCATCAAGGGACACAATATCAAACACACCAACACCACATCGTAAGAAGCAAGATTTATTGAAAATCCGACTAAAACACCAAAAACAAAAATTCAAACCATGCAATAACACTCCAAAATGATTTCCACCTTACAACCACCAAGCAAACAACTCCAAAGCGATAACCCTCCACAGTAGAAAAAACGAGAAATCCCCCAGAAGCACTAATCAAAACACCATGGAATAAAAAGGAACCCACCATCAATAAAGCCCCCCAAGACCACCGTGCACCAAAACGAAAACCCATGAAACAAGCCCAGGAAGAGATACCCAAACCCCTGCGTCCAATATGATCCAACCAAAATTTGGTCATTGCCAAAAGCGATAAACACCTCCCCACCAATCGGACCCCAAACCACCATGCGGTAAAGGGACAGGTTTACTAATCTAAGACTTGGATAAGATCGAAAACAATTTTCAAATGCTTAAAATTACGTGTTAAGTTGCGTTTTTAAGTATTTTGAAGCGTTTTTGTCACTTTCGCGCGTAAAATTGCTTAAACTTGGTTTGTTATGCACGAAACTTGGCACACAACACTATTTGGTATATATTATTGTGTTGAAGTGGTTAGAATCGAAAATAATTATCATATGCTTGAAATTACGTGTTAAGTGGCAATTTTAACGGTTTTGAAGCATTTTTGTCACTTTCGCGCATAAAATAGCTTAAACTTGGTTTGTTTTGCACGAATCTTGGCACACAACACGATTTGTAATATATTATTGTGTTGAAGTTGTTAGAATCGAAAATAATTATCAAATGCTTGAAATTACGTGTTAAGTTTCGATTTTAACTATTTTGAAGCGGTTTTGGCACTAACATATATAATATATTTTTTCATAGTGTTTTCGCCAAAATAATAGCATAGATTGCGGCTACTACGTTATTAAATTGATAGATGATATCATACAAGTCGTGAAGAACGTCGGGGTAGAAAGTATTGATGCCGTAAGTATTTATGATGTTCTTAAATTATAATAATATATATTTATTAGAAAATCTAATTATATGTATTAAATTTTTAATTGTTTCATATAATTTTATATAGATTTTATATGACACTCCATGGGAAAGACGCAAATTGACGGACACGAAAATGCGCGAAGTGAAAGACAAAGTTGTCGTGTACCTTGTTAATTTATGTTGGTAGTTATGTTTCGTAGTAATTATTTTCGATAATTAATTAGGACTTTATATATGTATATATATTGTATATTATATATTATATATTTTATTTGTATATGCACAATTAAATTATTTATGTACTCCCTCCGTTCCTTATTGATGTTCCCATAGGGAATGTTCACGGGAATTAAGAAAAGTTAAATTTTTTAGATAGTGGAGATATTATTTTATTGAATAATAAATTTGATGGAGGAAAAATAGGGACCACAATTATTAAAAAAGTATTTAAAGAAAGTTAGAGGAAAAAATATAGGGACCACAACCAATTAAAAAATGTTTTTATAAAGTTAGTGGAAAACATGTGGGGACCATAAAGAATATAAAAATGTTAAAATGGAGTTAGTGGAAGATATGTGGGCCCATAATCATTATTAAAATATTAAAATGAGGATGGGTGAGGTTATTTTTGTTCAAAATTTGTGATATAAATGGAAAGATTCCTTATGGGAACAACAATTGGAACACCCAAAATGGAAAGTGGGAATTTCTTTAAGAAACGAAGGGAGTATATATTTATATATATATATTATTTTGGTGATAACTAATGGTGATTATAGCTGCTGCTTTATTGTTAATTATTTATTATTTTAGCAACATCATGGGAGTGTTTGGCAACAACTCCTAGCTGGTAGCTGATAAAGGCAGCTGATTTGACTAGCTGATTTTTTTAACTGATTTGATAAGTTTGTTTAAATAGCTTATAATTTAAGAGTGTTTGGTAAAATTTAGTTGATAGTTGAAAGCTGATTAATGTAAAAAGACTTATAAGGGAATGATAAATTTATTGTTAACTAATTTGTGTAAAAGTACTTTTAAGTAAATAATTGACAAATATTAATTATGAATTATAAATTATATTTCTTGGTTAAAATTATGTTATAGTTATATATCTAAATATAGGTTACATAAAAATATCTCTAATCATATTTAATCAAGTAAAATTAAAAATTAATTTAAAGTAAATAATTGTTTATATTCAAACAAGTAAAATTAAAAACAAATTTGAAGTACATAATTGTTTAAGAATAGTTACAAATCTAAAATTACATAAAAAAATATAATTGTTAAGAACCAGAATGTTGTCTTCTAGTTGTCATTCAACTTGTAGTGATGTCATTACGAACCTTTGCCATTTTATTAGTACTCGCATGATTAATATCTTGATTGAAAATACATTCGACATTTGAAAATGCTTCTGGAGGAATGAAATTTGGATTTCCATCAATGAATCTAAATGCCAGGTCAATGTTATTACTTAATCTAATGTAATTATGTAAAAGCAAATGTAGCACAAATTATTCTACTTTGGTCTTATGCTCAATATATTGCCATTTTATCTAAAATCTTCCACCTTTCCTTAAAAACACCAAATGCCCTTTCTATACAACTTCTAATGATGAATGCACTGGATTTACACCACGGAACTCTGAAGCATCATATCTTATTTTATGATAAGGTTGTCAAGAACCCTTGCCTTTCAGGATACCCTTTGTCCGCTAAGTAATACTTGCTTAATTATATTAAAAATTGAATTTAAACAAAATTATATTAATAACAATGTAATAATAAATAAAATTCAAAATTTTACCTAGAAGAGGTATCGGAAAGTTTAGACTTGGGTTTCCTATAGTATCAAGGAAGATACGAGAATCATGAGCTGATCCCTCCCATCCGCTTAACACATATGTAAAAAGCAGATCAAAATCACACGACACCAGTACATTAATGGTGGGTGTTCCTTTCCTTCCTCTATAACGTAATTGATTTTCCTCATAAATTATGACATCTATATGAGTACCATCAATTGCTCCAATGCAATCCTAAAATTCAATAATGTTATAAAGATATATTTCTATTATCATTTTTAATTAAATTTTCACACAAAATTTAAGGAGTAATAAACAGTTACCTTAAAATGAGTGGCATGATTCCTAATTTATGTAAGCACTTCATTAAATTCAGGATCTCTTGGTTTAATTATGTCTCTTGACAAACCATCCATGGCATTTAAAACCTCTTTATGATGTACCCATTCAAGAAGGGGATCTTGTGGTTCCGTGTGATTTTGTGGTCATGGATAGAGAAGAAGGCCGCTACACTCAACTCATTCTAGGGAAAGCCGTCCTCAAAACCCTCGAGCTGTGATAAATTTTCATGATGATACCATAATTGTTGAGGTAGCTCAAAGGAAGGTGGTTTTAAAAATTTCTCCATTCATGAGGAAGCCCATGGTAGAGCAATTTAATAGGATTGAGACCATAGATAAGGACTTCGACGAATTTCAAGACTTTTCACTTTGTGATGAGGAAGTTTGTATAAGAAGAGCATTATGAAGATGAGGTCGAGGGATAGACAGACGAAGAAGATATGTTTCAGCAAATTTGTGTGAATATGAAGGGTAACGATGATTAGGGAGAGAGTCCTATGCTTCCCCGTAAGGTAAGTTTGAAACCCCTCCCCCTAGTCTTAAATGTGCATATCTAGATATATGCTGATGAGAATAAGCCCGTCATTGTGCGTTCCGAGCTTGATGACACTTCTTTGGGAAAATTGCTTGATTTACTAAACAAATATAGAAGTGTCATTGGGTACTCGCTTGATGATATTAAAGGAATTAGTTTGAGGCTTGTCATGCATAGGATCCCGTTGGATGATGAGCATTTCTCTTTTATTGAGCCTCCTAGAAGGTTGAACCCTAACATGAAGGAGGTAGTTAGGGAAGAAATTCTTAAACTCCTCAAAGCCAGAATCATCTACTCAATTTCGAACAGTAGATGGGTTAGCCATGTTCACGTGGTTCCCAAGAAGGGAGATATAACCATCATCGAGAATGACAAGGCGAAAAGATCCCCACTAGGACCACGACTGGGTAGAGAGTTTGCATTATTTACCATAGGCTCAAAAGGCCACTAGAAAGGATCATTTCCCTTTGCCATTCATCGAAGAGATGCTTGAGGGGTTAGCAAGGCAAAAGTACTTTTGCTTTTAGGATGGTTATTCGGGTTTCTTTCAAATACCCATCCATCGGGATGACCAACAAAACACAACATTTACTTGCCCATTTGGGACATTTGCCATAGAAGAATGCCCTTTGGATTGTGTAATGTATTCTATTTTTTGAAAAGATTACATGGATGATTTTTCTTTGGGAGGCTTGTATTTTAACACTTGTTTGGTTCATCTTGAAAAAGTTTTGGGAATGTGTCAACAGGAAAACCTTGTCTTGTATTGGGAGAAGTGCCACTTTATGGTGCAAGAGGGAATAGTTCTTGGTTATAAAGAGTGTTCTCGTGGCATCAAAGTAGATCCCGCCAAGATTGATGTTATAAGAAACCTCCTCGTACTTACCACGGTCACAGGGGTTAGGTCTTTCCTTGGGCACGCGAGATTCTATAGACATCTCATCAAAAGATTTTCAACCATTGCCAAACATTTGAATGAATTGCTCGAAAAAGAAGTTGAATTTCACTTGCATAAGTGTTGCCTTGATGCTTTCAATCAGTTGAAACAAGCCTTGATCTCTTCCCCTATCGTGCAAGCTCCTGACTGGAGCTTTCCTTTTGAACTAATGTTGTTATATGCTTTTTAGAAACTATGTCAATATCTTATATGTTCTAAGTTTGTTATATACACGGTCCACTTGGCCCTGAAGTTTTTGATGAGAAAGAAAGATGTCAAGCCTAGGTTGCTCCGTTGGGTGCTTTTGCTACAGGAGTTTGATTTTGAAATGCAATATAGGAAGGGCAATAAAAATGTAGTTGTGGATCACTTGTCTCGCCTACAGACATTCCCACATGATTTTTCACCCATTAGAGATGAGTCGATTGAGGATACCATGATGATGGATTTGGTTGTTGGAAAGGCCCTATGTTTTGCTGACATTACCAACTTCTTTGGTTGAGGGGAGCTACTCGAATTTGATTGTAAGGCTATGAAGAAGTCGTTTCTCGAGAAAGTTGGTAATTTGGTAACAGGGCCGATAAATTCGATAGGTAATTAATATTAATGAAAAATTTTGAAAAATAATGCGGAAGTGTGAAAATGTCGATCTGTTAAAAACCTTTAAAATTTAAAAAATGTTTATTAGAAATGATAAATATTACATAAAAATTAGAAGATTAAAAATACATATCGTTCGTTTCAAAAATACAAAATAATTAAAATTAAATACGTCAAAATCATAAAACATAAAGCATATAAAAAGATCTTGCAGTTAAGTCCTCGATAACATAAATAAATTGTGGCTGCGGCCTGGATCGGAACCTGAAACATACTGCCATCCATAATAAGGATGACAACCGATTAAATCGGTCAGCGCTTAACGCCGAGGATAACTCCCTATCCAGCTCAAAATACGGAAATAATACACTACATTTACTAAATAATAATTAGAGTACGAACTTATAATAAATTGACACCACTGTATACTTTTACCATATTTTTTTGCTCTTCCATACTTTTAAGTCATTAAGATACCATTCTCAACCCTGGCAGAAGTACGTTACTGCCACTTATACAATTCGGTAATCTTAATACTTAAACAAGTTAAGTTGATTAATACTCATAACCGTACCATGCCTCATAACATCAACAATAATCAAGTTTATCACTGATCAATAAGCACGAACAATATGACACCTGATATATGTAAGGGTCTGGCTAAATTAGGGCCAAAGCCCTATATCTAACTGTGGTGGGGGTCGTCACCCCGCCAATGTTTATGCTCGAGCTTCTATAGGATAGGTAGCTAACCCCCTGTCTAACACCGCATTTTACGTGCCGGCCAACACGGGCGCCGGGATTTTACATGCCGGTCCATGGTTCGACATTTCCTTACTATCAGGGTCATTCAATCAATACACAGATAATTTCACACAAGCACATCATATTTTTTTTTTACTACTACAAGTTGACTTTGACTTTGACCAACTTAGATGTTAACTTCCTTATTTAATAGTATTTTACCTATATGCCCTTCTAAGTTCACTACTAAAGTTTTACTCATTAAACTTTATGTAAAACTTTATTTTTAATAGTTCATTTGTCAAATAAATTTACACTAATAACTTAATATTGTATTACTAGTCTTTAGATTAATATTTTCACAAGTAGCTACTAAATTTTATTTCTCTTGAAATAAGTTTTAATAATCAATATTTCTAACTTTTAAACAAATAAATATTTTAGTTTTTTTAACAAAAATAAATATTTTAACTATAAATCGAGTAAAACTATATTCTATGGATATATTGTCAAAATTCAACAAATATTCCAAAATCAATATTTCAAGTTAAAAAAATAAGACATATGAAGTTCACAAAAATCAATTTTCTAATTATAAAACAAATACCACTTTATTATTTTACGAAATTAATATTTCTAGTTATAAAACAAGTAACACTTTAGAAACTCACAAAAATCAATACTTCTAGTAAAATAAAACAAGTAAAACTTATATATTCACACAAATTCATAACTCTTGTTATAAAACAAGTAAAAACTTTATTCTTTTAATATTTTCTTTAATCACACAAAATTTTAAAATGGACTAATTTATATATAAAAAAAATGTACTTTTACATCATTTCAAATAAATTTTAGTCAAAAAGTCAACTAAAGATATATTTTGTACTAACTAGCTAT
This sequence comes from Amaranthus cruentus, assembly GCA_019425755.1. Lineage (NCBI taxonomy): Eukaryota > Viridiplantae > Streptophyta > Magnoliopsida > Caryophyllales > Amaranthaceae > Amaranthus > Amaranthus cruentus. Next base: position 5,140,998 of record CM033458.1, on the reverse strand, counting down.
TCAATATCCCAAAAGTTACTTTTATTATACAAGATCATGTATTTAAGAAAAACACTTTAAATATTAATAACTTGCAAAAATTTTCGAAATACATATATTTATTTTTTTAACTTGTTTTTTTTTATTATCATAAAAATAGCTTGTAATAATTTAAATTTGTAAATAACACTTTTTCTATTGTTTTTTTTTATGATAGTGATCAAATGACCTATGAGTACTTGTTGGCCTTTTTCACTTAAAACAACTTCATTTAATTAACTTATCATAGTAAATTCTAATTTTATTTAACTAATTTAAAAAAAAACTAAATTAATGAAAACTTTTACACGATAACTTAACATTTAATATAACTATAAGAATAAACTTTAGTATAAAAGAAAAATTATAATGACCACATCCTTAGCAAAACTATACTAAGAAAGAAAAAAAAACTGTTCATGAAATAACATACAACTTTATAAACTATTTTAAAGGCTTATACATAAATATTAACAATAACTCTAACATATGCATTCTTAATATAACTACATTCCTACATAAATCATAAACATAGTAACACTAGTTTATAACATAGATAGTACTTAATATATATCACTATTAAATCATGGTTCACCCAACTTCCTAACATGTCCAAATATTATTAATTAACATACTAAAAGTATTCTTAGCATAACTACTCTAAATTTGATTTAATCATAATTTTCTTAAACTAACTTTCTACATAAACATACTCAATATATTTCATACTTTGCATATTATAAAGTAAATATAATGTAAAAATTCCATATAAAGATTAGGGTAAGAAGTTATATCATACTAACACCAAGGAGTAGTAATACTAAGTAATAATAAGTAAATATGATCCTCCAAGCTAGTTAAATACTCCAAGCTCCAATGCTCCAAAAGTGATGGTATTCTAAGCTCCCAAAATAATTACCCCAACTCCAAAATAATGATCTTCTAAGTACCCAAAATAATTATTGAACCCCAAAATGCTAAGAAAATAATTATTTATGCTTCATTTCATTAACTAAAAAAATTAGGAATTTAATACTTGATTTTATAAAGTGAATTTAGAAGAAAAAGGTAAAGAAATCAAGTGGCTAAATTACTATTGAACTCACGGTTTTATGGGTGTGTTTTTGATGAGTTTTGTTCAACTTTTGCAAGCTAAAAACCATTGGATATTTACTAGTATATAAGGTTGATGTTTAGGAGACAAAAGGGTAGTGCATTGGATTAAAAAAAATGAAAAAAACTAATGGCTCTATACTCATCAACGTAGCCAATTATAAGGGAAGGGTAAGGGGTGTTTGACTTTCTTGTCAATTTGCATTACTTGTGGAAGTAGACAAGTATAAAAAAATTGGGTTAGGTTTGATTAGGATAAAGCTAAGTAATTAGGATTAATTTAGGTATAAAACAAGCTTAAAATTTAATTAAAGTTGCTAATAAAAATATACTAATTAAATATTTTAAATAAAAGTGTCAAAGTCGTTAAAATAACCGTTAACGAAATTTGTTAATAAATAAGAATTTTAAACGTGAAGTTATAATTAACCGTAAACTAAATAAATGATTTTGAAGTTTTCGTAATATAAAATAATAATTGAAACTCTTGGGCTCATAAAAATAATAAATGTTTATGTTTCAAATTCGGGATGATTTAAGAAGTTGGAAAAGTAAAAAAAAAATAAATAAATAAAATAAATAATATAGAGCTCGGAAATTCATTCGGAGATTAAATCAATTTGGAGGTTAATAAACTTTTGAAATTTAATCGGAAAGGAATAATAAGATTTTAAAGAATTTAATAAAAGTTAGAGCTTAATAATCAAGAACTAGGAATAAACTGAATGAATTAAAAAAAAATAACCGAAATTGATTAATCGAAAAGTTAAAATTGAAATTTCGAGTCTGTTACAAATTTCTTCTGGGATGATCAGTATATATTCCATATTTGTGCCGATGGTGTTGTCCACTGATGTATAAATAAGGAAGAGGTTCCAAAGGTACTCGCTCATTGCCATTCTTACGCTTGTGGCGGACACCATGGGATTGCTAATACCGCCGTGAAGATTTATACATCGGATTTCTATTGGTCTACCCTACATAAGGATGTGGAAGAATTCGTGAAATGCTGTGAGAGGTGCCAAAAGGTGGGTAATAGTTGTGTTAGTACCATTCGGATTTCTATTGATTTAAGCTTTTAGTACCATTCTTTCTTTTTGTTTATTTTGTATATATGGTAGTGAAATAGTTGTGTTAGTCAGATATAACAAAACAAAAAGCACATTTGAAAAAGAAATCTTTTTAGAAACAAACTTGCCAGCTTCTATTGTGTACATATTCATTGGTTTTATGCAAACTAATGATTTTCTTTGCCCTGTGCCTGTTTTAGCACTGAAGTGTCTGATTATTTTCAATCTAGCTTGGGGGATCTGAGCTTGTTTTGTTTGTGGCTTGGATGACTACCTATTAAGGCACATTTCGACTAGCGGGTTAGGATTGAGTCTTCTTAGACTCCATTGTGTGTCCCATTCATTTTGAGTGCTAGTTAGGGGGTCTAAGTATTGTGTCGGTTTTTCTCCAGTATAGTCGGCTTTTCCTAGGACTAGAGATGATAACACATTTGTTTGATTTGAACTACATAGCCAAATATCATACTATGGATGCAAATTGACTTTAGGTTAAGCCAAGTTTTTGCCTTTACCTTTTCTTTTGTAGCCACATTGTTTAAACTCCACATAAGCCAAATATCCCTCTTTTGACCTGGAGGATAGCTTAATGATGGTGGGGTGATGTGTGTTGCATTATTTGTGGACTTTTTGGTTAGTTCAGTTGTTGATTTATCATGTCTCGACTTATTCCTATTCAGCTCATATTGTTTATCCCTTCACCCTCTTGTGCTTATTACTGTGATTATTCATACACACATTGAGTTAGGAGACCTTCCTCTTGTTCTTCATAGAGATTTACATAAATATATCCACTACTTTAGTTCCACATTCCCAAATGTATCCCACCCCAACCCAAAGCCTACGTTACAACACTTCACAAACTTGTTCGACTTGGTCTGATTAGTTTGGTATGTGCGGGAATGTAGATATGAAAAAATTCTTATGATTTGCCCTTATTAGGTGTTTGATTCTAAAGTCATCTTTAGTCGGATTATTAGAAGCAAAACACGAACCATAATCAAACACATGAGCGTTATTACATATTTCTCGCATCTTTTTTGAAATAACTCGGGGTGCGTAGATTTGTGACCTCCTTAGGTAGTGGGTGGCATAGCCTGTGTTGGTACTTGTTTGGCGATCCTCGATTAGTGGAAGATGTCATTACGTTGGAATTATGCTCTTTGAGCCCATTTTACTTGCACACCTACAGCTAGGAGAGAATTTGTGCGTACACAACTTGCATTGTTTGGTTTTCACCCTCCTTATAGCTTTTGTTTTGGGTTTGTTCTGTGTTGATCTTCATGTTGCCGTAATGTCTAGTTTTCTAGGGACAAGAAAAGGTCTAGCTTGGGGGAAGTTGATGTGCTCGCTTTAGAGCACGTTTACTACCCCATTTTTGGTGTCAAGTCTTGTCGTTTCATATCGATTCTATATATTTCACGCATGATTTCTTTTGATCTCGCCTTGAAGTGTTTTGTGATTGTTCAGGTGATTTTTGAAGACTTCAAGGACAATTAGAGTGTGTTCTCTCGGAGCTTTATCGCGACAATTCAAGACTATCCGTGACCTCGACAAAGTTCGGTGAGTTGAATGAGGTGCTGAGGCCGTCAACGAAGGAAAATGAAGGCCATTTGGCCGAATGAATATTCCCATTCGGGCGAATGGGAACCCAGTGCACTCCCAATGATATTCCAAAGTTACTGGAAATGCCGAATGAAGAACTATTTAGGTGAACGAAAGCATTCAGACGAATAGCCCAGTTCATTTAGGCGAAGAGCATTACATTCGGGCGAATGCAGCTAATTCTGCGCAACAGTTTTTTTTTCATTCTAGTCTTTGGGGGCTCTTTTGTAATTTTGAAACACTCTTATTTTTGGGTATATATACCCATTTTCTGTAGCTTTAAGGGGAAATCATGATTTAACCTAAATCAATCTCTAGAATAGATTAGCATTAAGCTTTCCTTGTTTTAGCTATTCAAACCTTAGCTTTTAGTTCACTAGTTTTTCATCATTTCCTTCACTAAAGTTGGTAGCTTTTGGATGTATTTCTCTGACACTCTTGTCGATTCTACCTTCTACTTGTATTAAGAATTCATGTATTTTAGTGAGTATCAATCTCTTTATTGTTTTGCAATAGTCATTTAATATTGTCGGTAGTTACAGTATTTATTGCTATTCATGATTTCTTCTTTTTGTGGTGATTGTTTGTTGAGATTTTCTTGAATATCTAGCATAGTTTCGTATTGTTATACACTTGTTGCCTTTACTTCCATTAGTTATTGCTCACTCTTGCATTTATTATTTTATATCAAAGTTATTCATGTCTAGATACTTGTTCTCATTAGTTATTGTCCTTAGTTCTTCACCCATGATGTGTGAGTAGCTCTCTTAGGGTTTGATTGGCGAAACCCTAGAGTTGGAACCCAAACCCATGAGTTAGGGTTGAGTCTAAACTTCTTCAATCAACCTAGTGGTTAAATTTAAATCTTGTCCTGCAACTCTTAAGGAGATATAAGGAAATTATAGGTCGTTCAATTGGTCTTAAAGCCATCAACTTCCTTTCATTATTTAAACCCTTTTATGATTAAAGTTCATTTATTCAAATCCCTAAAGAATGAATATTTAGTGCATTTCTCTACGGTGAAACCAATAATTCCCATCTTCCCTCTCCCTTGATTCATATTATTGCAATTTTCTCTGTCATCTTAGTTTTACCCTAGTTTAATTCACCAAAACCCATTAAAATCCCTGTATTAGGCTCTTGATTTTGACTTGTTTTGTCCCTGTTTTTCAACCCCCTATCTCTACTACACTTGTGTAGTGTTAAGGTGATATAAATATTGTTTGCATAACCGGACTTTTAGCTCACGACTCTAAAAACCCGTTATCAGGTTCCGACTAGAGTAGTTGGAGACTAACTGTTGGTTTCGACCGATGATGCAAAATTGGCTCATCTTTAGGAGGAACAACAATTCTATTTTGGTTCTCTTCCAATTTTGTGTCCCAATTTCATAATGATTCCTCGTCAACGGTAACATCTCTGCTTAGAACGATTTTCTTAGTTTGATGGTTGAATATTTGGTAACCTTTAGATTGAAATATTAATCGAGAAAAATTCCTTTCTTTGCCTTGTTATATACTTAGACCTCTTTTGATTTGGAACATGATAATGACAAAGACTACCAAATATTTTGAAATGCTTGACCGAGGGTTTATGACCGGACCACACTTTAAAAGGTGTCATATTCAGAATTTTTTTTGTCAAGCCTTAATTCTGCAAATACACAGAAGCAAAAACAACTTCTACCTAAAACTTCTTTAATAGACCTTTTTCCGTATGCATTAATTTTTCCATCTCCATCACGTTGCGATTCTTCCTTTCTGAAAGTTCGTTACTTCGTTCTATTGAGGCATGTAACCAAATGTAAGTGGGTGATAAATACCGTTATCTTGATAGAACTTGTTGAATTACATTGAGGTATACCCAGTACCTCTATCACTTATGATTTTCTTTAGTTTGGAAGAAATTTGATGCTCCACAAATTTCTTCCATTTGTAAAAGATGCTAAAGTCTTATGATCTTTCTTTCATGAAATAGAC
>CM033458.1:5092716-5125216 GCA_019425755.1 Amaranthus cruentus | reverse complement strand
ACTATGTTACAAAAAAAGAACACTTTTAAATTTATGTCATAGTGACTTTTCTGTGTAACATAGTTACTTTTACAATTATGTGTTTTTGGCTCAATCGTGACCATAGATTTTTTTATTGTAGTGAAATCAAGGGTATATACAATTAATTTTAATCTTTTATAAAAGATTTTATATAAAAAAACCTCCTACACCACGAACATACAGTCCTCTACACACTAACACTATACTACAAATAGAATAGCTTACACTACACAACCTATACCCAAGCAAATTCTAAGGACCAAATTGAGAACCTGCATTTCTCTAAATTTTGATGGGGGCACTGGGAGTGTGATCCAGATGTCATGAAGTGATCTGTTCCCTCGCCAAGAAAAGCTCACGGCTCCGAAAAGCATTTCTCCAAGTACGACTTACAAGCTGTAGCTTGGGATAAAGGTAAAATGGAACATGAGCGAGGCACTAGGGCAACAACTTCTGGAGGATCTTCAGTCAATACACGATCTTGCAATATTATTAACAACCATCATCTCTTATCAAAAAATGGTGATCCTTTTAAACAATTTAATAAGTGGTCAAAGACAACACAATTAAAGTCAGAAGTCAGAAGCAGCATGGAACTCTTATTCACAGAATCAATGAACTATATGTATGCAACACCAGATACTGTGCAAATAGCAAAAGGAATGTTATAAGCATGCTCCACTAATGATTCACTGTGACAAGAGCTTACCATTGGTTATACCAAACGAATTCCATTTAAGGGACTCTTACCACTCTTTTCAGCACATGGGGGAACTCTACAATTGATTTTTGATCAGTAGGACTCATAATCTATATTCTATAGGAAAATATAGACTACAATTATTAAGGTCTAACCCTAATAACAGTTCGTTGATCACTTGTAGAACCATGAACAAAAATATGACCAAATATCGACAAAAAAAATCATGGGTTCCATTAACATTAATCTATCAAGTCCATATCCGTAATTCCTAATAGATACTATCAAAACGCTAGCACAAACTTGAGGTGAGAATGTAGAGAAACTAAAACCTCTTGTTCTATTATTACTCATATGCAAGGTATATATACAACAAGAAGATAACCCTAATACACAAAGCCCACTATAATCTATTATATACAATAGGCCCAATACATAATAAACCCTAATACACAAATCCCACTATAATCTATTATATACAATAGGCCCAATACATAATAAACCCTAATACACAAAGCCCACTATAATCTATTATATACAATAGGCCCAATACATAATAAAACCCTAACACCCCCTCAAGTTGAAGCATGCAGATCACAAATGCCCAACTTACGCGAGGAAGAAAAGTGAACTGAGCTTGCCCCAAAGCCTTAGTGAAAATATCAACAAGTTGTAGAGAGCAGATTGACTATCACAAAACAAGGACATCGCTTTCGGGTGATACACCCCCAAACTACTAAGAAAACCTTTGAGCCACTTAAGTTTACAAGTCACAACAACCATAGATCTATACTCCGCTTCGGTCGACGATTTAGAGACTGACTAGCCCAATCTGAATCACACCATCCACTTAAGGATAGATCACAATCGGAACGAAGAAGAATGCCTTGACCCGGACATCCTTTAAGATATCAAATCACTCGAATAGCAGCATCCCAATGATCACGTCGTGGAGCACCAAGAAATTGAGAAAGTACGTGTACATAATAAGCCAAATCAGGTCTAGTAAAAGACAAATGAATAAGCCGACCAACTAACCTGCGATACTGCTCACTATTATCAAGAAGCGGACTGGTAGAAGCTGCCAGCTTATGATTTTGCTCCATAGGAAAAAGAACGGGTTTCGAGCCAAGATTACCTGATTTAGCAATTATATCAAGAGCATACTTCCTTTGACACAAATACATGCCCTTTGAATTTCTGGCAACTTTAATACCCAGAAAATATTCAAGTACACCAAGATGCTTCATACGAAAGTATGAACACAAATATTGAAAGTAGTAAGAACAGCAGAATCATTCCCAGAGATGATTAAATCATCTACATAATTGAGAATATTAAGTTGAACACGACCTCTCTCATAAGTTAAAAGAGAATAATCCGAATAAGATTGCCGGAAACCATAATTTCGCAAAGAGGCAGCCAACTCAGCAAACCAACATCCGGGTGCTTGTTTCAAGCCATAAAGAGACTTTTGTAACCGACATACCTTACCGGGCTGGACACTGTGAAAACCAGGTGGCATTTTCATATAGACTTCTTCAGACAAATCTCCATGCAGGAAAGCATTGTGGACATCCATCTGGTGCAACTCCCAATTTTTAGAAGCAGCTACAGCTAGAAATACACGGGCTATAGTCATCTTTGCTACCGGAGCAAAGGTATCTGAGTAATCAATCCCTTCGAACTGGTGATTCCCAAACACAACCAACAAGACGCTCCACACTACCATCTGAGTTATATTTAATTTTATAAACCCATAGACAAGAGCTTTCTTCCTAGGAGGAAGATTTGTCACACGCCAAGTACCATTGTTTTCTAAGGCATGAATTTCTTTTTGCATAGCTTCTTGCCAACCGAGGTCTTTCATGGCTGCCTTCAAGGATTGAGGTTCTGAGGCTGCGGTGATAGCTGCAAGAACTAAACATCTTATAAACCTCAGTTTTATCAAATAGGAGATACACCCACACCGCTCTAGAATAATCATCAACCAAAGTAAGAAAATAAGTAGCACCACAAGAGGAGGGAGTATGATACTTCCCCCATAAAACACAATGTATAATTTCAAAACATTGTGTCGCTTTGCTGTCGCTAATAGGAAATTTATCTCTAGTTTGTTTTGCTTGATGACATATATCACAAGCGTTGCTAGAAAAGCTACAAGATTTACCCAAAAAAGGAAGGGACCTGATTAGTTTATATGAAAGATGACCAAGACGTTGATGCCATAACTCAGAAGACGAAACCCCATCAATATTCAATGCACCAATCTTGGGAAAGTCACGAAAATAGTACAGTTCGTCTCTCCGTTCACCCACTCCAATCAAAGTCCTCAAGTGTAGATCTTGTATCACACAAAATGTTTTAGTGAAAAGAAAAACACAACTCATATTGTCAGTCAATTGGGTAACAGAAAACAAATTGCATTATAGATTAGGGACATAGAACACGTTTCGTAGAACAATATCGGAACACAGTTTCACATCACCCTTCATGGTGGAGACAACTTGCTTACCATCTAGTAGCCCAATCGGACAATTTGTAACATTATGAATATTGATCAACATATCAAAATTACTAGTGACATTATGAGAAGCACCTGAATCAATAAGCCAACATGAAGTACTACCATTCAAACGATTACGAGATTCGCTAGTTGACGAGTGACAAAGCCAATCAAGAAAATATTGCCATTGTACTTTCGGAATCCCAGGCAAAATGTCATTAAAATATTGACCATGAGCAATCTCGTCTTTGTGAAGGCGTGATATCGAAGCTATCACACGAGGTATTTGTGTTGCCATTATAGAAGAAAAAGAGAAGCCAAATTACCTTAAACTTATCGAATAAAACACCAATCAACCCAAAATTTTGCTGTTAAAAAAGAAATTAATAATGCTGCTCTTAATCGGTAGAACAAAAATATCCCTTTTTTTAATCCAACAAATAACCAAACGAAAGGTACAAAAAATAAAAAATTCTACAAAGCCCACGCACAAAAGAAAGAAATAACCAATTAATGGAGTAAGAAACACAATGAGTACCCACTAATCAACACAAAATAGAACATTCAAGAACTAAGTAATTAATTGATGCCAATTAAACAAACGGCTATTATTGTAACCGGAATTTGCAGGCCGGCAGATCTGCGGGACTGCGGCTGTGTAAAACAAAGTAAGAAATCACTCAATTTCTTCAATCAAATCACCGAGCCGACATAAAAAAAATCAGAATCATGTGAAAAAGGGGAAAAAATAACCTAGCCTGATACCATGTAGAGAAACTAAAACCTCTTGTTCTATTATTACTCATATGCAAAGTATATATACAACAAGAAGATAACCCTAATACAAAAAGCCCACTATAATCTATTATATACAATTGGCCCAATACATAAACCCTAACAGAGAAGTATGTAAAGCTTCTTGCTTCAAAACTCACATCAAAGTAGTAAGAGATTATAAGCACACTAATAAGGAATCATCGTTTTTGCAAACCCAAAACATAATCTACCAGAAGCAGCAGTAAGGAGACAAGAGCAGTTCAGTAGCCACGAAATCAACTACACAAATTATAATAAGCCACTTTCTCCTCGTCTTATGATGTGCAGTGATTACTGATCAGAGCAAAAACAAGCCTATAGGAAACTAAATGTAGCTGTTATTGGCTTATTCAAATGTAGCCATTTTCTCCGCTAAAGTACCTCCAATCAATAGTCAAAAAGCTTGGTTTATTCAAAGCAAAATCAAACACAATAAAAAAGGAAGGCAATAAGAAAACAAACAAGAGTTTGAGATGTAGCTGTTATTGACTTACAATTTTAAAATGCAGTGGTTTAAGAAAAAACAAGAAGGGGAGAGATATTACATTAAGAAATAATTGTCAATTTCAAAGGTTTTTAGAGATCAGACAAAGTAACACATGAGACAAATACTAATCAAGCAAAAATTTGAGGCAATATATTGAGAATGATGTTCTAATGAATTTTTGTCATAAGTGGCTTGATAAAAAAAACTTTGAAGTGATCATCTTTATCATATACAAGATAAAAAAAAGACAGCAAAATATCATCGAGTCTTGCATTAAATAAATGAATTAAGAATGATCCAACTCAACTTGCAATAAATAAATGAAGAACAAACTAATACTGCCTCGAAATTCAGCATTAGGAGAAAGATGTTGTTACCTACTCAAATAGAGGGCACGAACACTACGCATGAACACTGCAAAATGCAGAGGTTCAATTTCTTGCACATGGAAACCAAGAGAGGAGATAAGCTTATTGGACTGGTGAGAGGTAATCAGTAGAAAACATGGGTTTGATATGTGGCCACAGACTACCAACTTATTATCGACATACATTGTTAATAGTAGTATTTCAATACATGTATTCTTCTATTTTGTTATACAGTAGCATACTTTGTTTTCTTGCTCAATACTCTATGTAACAAACTAATGTAATAGCTGTAGCTTATCTGTTTTGTTTGTTTTACTCTCTTATTTAAAAAGAAGTACTACACAACAAGAAAAATTAATAAGAAAACAAAATAGAAAGAATCTCTTTCATTTTCTCTCTCCTAAAACCCTTATTGTTCTCCATTGTAGCGTCTGTGCAAAGCTTCCATGGCTTCACTACTAAAGTCCTAATGGTATCCTGTGACATGGTAGCAACCTAACTTTCGATCCTCTCTCTCCTTGTCCTTTTCTTTTTATTCTTTTCCCTGCGACCTGCAACCTTAATTTTCATGAAACCCTAATTCCTCCATAACTATGGCTATTGACAGTACTCTCGACTCCACGCAAAATCCTTCTGGCATTTACTACCTACATCTGTCTAATGACGCCGGATCTAAACATGTTTCCAGTCCTTTTCATGGCACCGGCTATTCCGATTGGAAGCGTTCGATGATTATCGACCTCACTGCTAAAAAATAAGATGTCATTTGTTGATGGTTCGTTGTCTAAACCAGCTTCTTCCTCTGATTATCAGGCCTGGATTCGATGTAATAACATGGTTATCAGATGGCTTATCGTCTCCATGGATTGTTTAACTGCGAAAGGTATTATATATTGCAGTACGGCTCGTGAAATTTGGGTCGATCTTGAAGATAGGTTTGGCCAAGCTTCCCTTGTTCAATTGTATTCCTTACAAGAGGCTCTCACCAACATGACTCAGCAATCCGATCAACATAAATCTGACTACTTCACTAAGATGAAGGCTCTCTGGGACGAGCTAGATCATTTACATCCTCTTCCTTATATTGTACTTGTGACGGTTGTACTTGTGGTCTCACCAAAAAGTATCTTATCTTGCAACAAGAACAAAGGATGATGCATTTCTTATGAAGGTTAACGATTCTTTCCAACAAGTGCGCACCAACATTCTTATGATGGAACAACCGCCTACTATTTCTCAAACTTATCGTCTTCTCTTACAAGAACAACGTTATAAAGAGCTTACACACCTTTCGAGTTCAGCACCGGAACCTATGGCTTTTTTATCTGATCGCAAATACACTCATCATTCTTTGTCCACATTTAAACCTCATGCTTGTTCTCCTAGACCTACGTCTGTCTCTGGAAACAAGCGCACATATCACTACTACTGTGACCATTGTAAAATCGGTGGCCACTCTCTTGAACGGTGTTTCAAGATTCATGGTTACCCGCCCCTTCCCAAACCTGGCAAACGCCTAGCTACTGTCGTCCATACTAATGTTGCCTCTGATGATATTTCTCTTAAACAAACAGGCCTTATATCTATTCAATTTAACAATATTTTATCCCTTCTTGGCAAACACACTAAGTCCACCCCCGATGCTTCCCCATCTACTTCTCCTTTCCACTTAAACACTCCTCATCTTGCAGGTATCTCTTGCCTTTTGTCTAAACTTGATTCTTCTATTTGGATCATTATTGACAGTGGCGCTACGGACCACGTGTGTCATTCCTTGGCATCCCTTACTAATGTCAAACCTCTTGCTAATCACCGCCACTATGTGACCACTCCTGATGGTTGTAAGGTGCGCGTGACTATAGTTAGGGATATGAAACTGTTTGATTACATCATACTTACTATTGTACCTTATGTTCCATATTTAAATTTCTATCTCATCTCCGTACAACATTTATGTGTTGACAATTACTCTACAGTTCTCTCACTCTTACTGTTTTGTTCAGGGCCCTTCTATGAAAGAACCTTTGGTGCTTGGTAATCTTCATCATGTTCTTTACAACACATCCTATAGTAGTTTCATCTCCATCTCATGCTATTCTTTCCCGTCATACAACTCGTTCTACAGATTCTTTTATGCTTTGGCATCTCCGCCTTGGTCATATATCCATGAACACATTGAAGTTACTTTATCCCAATCTTGATCTCAAGACCTTCAAGAATAATGTCATCTGCACAGTGTGTCCTCGGGCAAAAAAAACTCGCCTTTCCTTCCCTACTAGTTCTTTTAAGTCTTTTCGTCCTTTTCAATTACTCCAATTTGATATTTGGGGTCCTTACAGCTAAACGACATAAGATAACTGTTCTTATTTCATCACTATTATAGATGACTTTACACGATGTACATGGGTCTTTCTAATAAAACAAAAATCTAATGTTGTTGATCATCTCACTTATTTTCTTGATTATGTCACTATCCAACTCCATGGCATTGTCCAAACCATTCGTTCCGATAATGCCAAAGAACTTTGTGATGGCCTTATGTTGCGTCTTTTTCGTTCCAAAGGCATCGTGCACCAACGGAGTTGTAGCGACACACCACAACAAAACGGCGTCGTCGAACGTAAACATCGTCACTTGTTAGAGATGGCTCGTGCGTTAAACTTTCAATCACATGTTCCTCTTAAGTTTAGCGGTGATTGTGACTTGTGTGCTTGTTACTTAATTAATCGCCTACCTCTATCCTCACATAATTTTGTTTCCCCCTATGAAAAGTTGTTTGGTCATACTCCCTCATTGACTCACCTTAGAACCTTTGGTTGTTTATGTCACACTTCTAATCTTAAACAAGGGAGAAAGCAATTACTTTTACACATTGAAGTTATTTTATCCCAATCTTGATCTCAAGACCTTCAAGAATAATGTCATATGCACTGTGTGTCCTCGGGCTAAACAAACTCGCCTTTCCTTCCCTACTAGTTCTTTTCGTCCTTTTCAATTACTCCACCTTGATGTTTGGGGTCCTTACAGCCAAAAGACATATGATAATTGTTCTTATTTCCTCACTACTGTAGATGACTTTGCACGATGTACATGGATCTTTTTAATGAAACAAAAATCTAATGTTGTTGATCATCTCACTTATTTTCTTGATTATGTCCTTATCTAGCTCCATGGCATTGTCCAAACCATTGGTTCCGATAATGCCTAAGATCTTAGTGATGGCCCTATGTTGTGCCTTTTTGGTTCCAAAGGCATCGTGCACCAACAAAGTTGTAGCGACACACCGCAACAAAACGGTGTCGTCGAACGTAAAAATCGAAAATTGTTAGAGATGGCTCGTGCCTTATACTTTCAATCAGATGTTCCTCATAAGTTTTGGTGTGATTGTGTCTTGTGTGCTTGTTACTTAATTAATCGCCTACCTCTATCCACACTTAATTTTTGTTTCTCATATGAAAAGTTGTTTGGTCATACTCTCTCATTGACTCACCTTAGATACTTTGGTTGGTTATGTTACACTTCTACAATTATACAAGGGAGAAAGATATTACTTCTACACATTGTAGTTACTTAATCCCAATCTAGCTCTCAAGACCTTCAAGAATAATGTCACCTGCACTGTGTGTCCTCGGGCTACACAAACTCGCGTTTCCTTCCCTACTAGTTCTTTTAAGTCTTTTCGTCCTTTTCAATTACTCCATCTTGATGTTTGGGGTCCTTACATGTAAAATACATATGATAATTGTTCTTATTTCCTCACTATAGTAGATGACTTTAAACGATGTACATGGGTCTTTCTAATGAAACAAAAATCTTATGATGTTGATCATGTCACTTATTTTCTTGATTATGCCCTTATCCAGCTCCATGGCATTGTCGAAATCATTCGTTCCGATATTGCCAAAGAACTTTGTGATCGGCTTATGTTGCGTCTTTTTCGTTCCAAAGGCATCGTGCACCAACGGAGTTATAGCGACACACCGCAACAAAACGGTGTCGTCGAATGTAAACATCGGCACTTGTTAGAGATGGCTCGTGCCTTATACTTTCAATCAAATGTTCCTCTTAAGGTTTGGGGTGATTAGGTCTTGTGTGCTTGTTACTCAATTAATCGCCTACCTCTATCCACACTTAATTTTTTTACCCCATATGAAAAGTTGTTTGGTCATACTCCCTCATTGACTCACCTTTCAACCTTTGGTTATTTATGTTACACTTCTACTCTTAAATAAGGGAGAAAAAAATAACATCTACACATTGAAGTAACTTTATCCCAATCTTGATCTCAAGACCTTCAAGAATAATGTCATCTGCATTAGGTGTCCTCGGACTAAACAAACTCGCCTTTCCTTCCCTACTAGTTCTTTTAAGTCTTTTTGTCCTTTTCAATTACTCCACCTTGATTAGAGCTGTTCAAAAATGACCCGACCCGAAAATCCGAACCGAAACCAAAACTAAACTGACCCGAAAATGTGTTCCTTTTTTAGGTTTATCGAACCGACATTACTCGACCCGAAGTTATATCCGAACCTGTTGACAACAGAAAATGGGAAAACTGAACCAAGCGTTTTTTTTTTCTTTTTTTTTTTGTTTTTTGAAAATTTGGAATATATTATTAAAAAGGGAGGAGATAAAACACCACACTGTAACTAGGGACCCCAAACCCGCCGGCATAAAAAAACCCCCGTAGGGAAAAAAGCCATTGGAAGAGGGATACCAAGAAACAGGCCACCCTAAACGTTAACCGACACGAACCTAATAATGACCGACCCGAGTCATATCCGACCCGAATAATGCTCGAAACCGAACTCGATCCGACTAAAATCGACTTAACCCGAAGGAGTTTAGGTTGAACTTGTGTAAACCTGACCCAGTTTTTAACATAGAAGTATGATCGACTCATATTCACTCATCTTATTATTTATTCTAATAAAATCATAAATATTTGATAAATATTTTAATATAATAAATTTTATAAATACATGGTTTCATATATTTAATTTTCGATCAAACAAGTAAAAGTAACAATGTAATAATGATCACTAATTGATTTGTGTTTGAACTATTTTTATTTTCCTTTAAGTAAAGGAAACCCTATCATCAATAAGAATGACTAACAACTTAATCTGATACTGACTCGATCGATAATAATTAGTAATTCGTAGCCGAATTCTACTTGAAAAAATACCCGAACTCGATCTGTACCCGGTAAAACCGAACCAATTATTAACCGATGACAACCCGAGACTGATGAATCTCAACACGAACTTCAACCGACACCGAACTGATGCTAACCCGACATCTCCAATAACCGATCTTCAACCAAACCGTGACTAACCGACCCGACCCAAGTGTGACCCGTCAGGACACGTATTCGAAAAATAACCGATCCGAAAAACAACCGAATCGAATGACACCCGTGCAAAACCGACCCGATCACCCGAATGAACACCTCTAACCTTGATGTTTGGGGTCCTTACAGCGAAAAGACATATGATAATTGTTCTTATTTCCTCACTTTTGTAGATGACTTTATATGATGTATATAGGTCTTTCTAATGAAACAAAAATCTAATGCTGTTGATCGTCTCACTTATTTTCTTGGTTATGTCACTATCCACCTCCATGGCATTGTCCAAACCATTCGTTCCGATAATGCCAAAGAACTTTGTGATGGCCCTATGTTGCGTCTTTTTCGTTCCAAAGGCATCGTGCACCAACGAAGTTGTAGCGACACACCACAACAAAACGGTGTCGTCGAACGTAAACATCGACACTTGTTAGAGATGGCTCATTTCTTATACTTTCAATCAAATGTTCCTCTTAAGTTTTGGGGTGATTGTGTCTTGTGTGCTAGTTACTTAATTAATCGCCTACCTCTATCCACACTTAATTTTGTTTCCCCATATGAAAAGTTGTTTGGTCATACTCCCTCATTGATTCACCTTTGAACCTTTGGTTGTTTATGTTACCGTTCTACTCTTAAACAAGGGAGAAAGAAATTCTAACCCCGTGCTAATGCTTGCATCTCTATTAGGGTACCCTTTTTGTCAAAAAGGTTATAGGGTGTACAACCTAACTACTCACCATGTTCTTGTTTCCAGAGACATCCAATTTCTTGAAACACAATTTCCGTTCCACACAAAAGCTTTTGACACCTCTCTCTTTCTAAACATCTACCTGCCCTCTACTACTCCTAATTTTGATTTTTCCTGCTATCCCACTCAACCTTTTACCCAACAGGCTTTACTCTCCTAAATCTCCTCATATTTCTACTTCTTTACCTCAATCTACCCATCTTTCTCTCATTGTGGATTTTTCCACTTATACCTACATCCTCCCACTAATCACTAGTGGAAAAAACCTTATTGGCTGCGGTTTGTGGGCCACCAAACGCTGCGGTTTTGGACCCCATCACTTGTGGTACCAGCTGATAACTTGAAAGAAAGGCTGCGGTTAAAAACCGTAGCAGATAAAAAACTTAAACGCTGCGGTTTTTAGGCTAAACCGCAGCCGATAAGGCATTTTTTGAAAATTAAAAACAACATTATTGGCTGCGATTTTTGGGAAAAACCGCAGCCAATAAGTTTTTTTTGATTTTCAAAAAAAGCCTTATTGGCTGCGGTTTTGCCCAAAAACCACAGCCTTTAATCCTTTTTTTTTATTTTTTTTTGTTTTTTTTGGTTATATTTATAATAAAATATAATAAACAATTAATAAAAATGCAGCAGCTATAATATATAAATGTGTAATATATATACATGCAGTTATAATATATAAATGTGTAATATATATATACAAAATCGTAAAAAATTACTAAGAAATTTTACATATATAACTACTACGACAATAAATTAGCAAGATACACGGCAACCTTGTCTTTCACTTCACGCATTTCCGTGTCCGTCAATTGGCGTCGTTCTCTTGGAGTGTCTAAAATCTATAAAATATTATATGAAATAATTAAAAAGTTAACACATATATATAATTATATTTTCTAACAAATATTATATAATATTATAATTTGAGAACATATATAATAAATACTTACGGCATCAATGTTTTCTACCCCGACGTTCTTCACGGCTTGTATAATATGATCCATAAATTAAAGAACGTAGTAGCCGCAGTCAATGCTATTTTCTTGGTGAAAACACTATGAAAAGATATATTTTATATGTTAGTGCCAAAAACGCTTCAAAATCGTTAAAATCGCAACATAATACGTAATTTCAAGCATATGAGTATTATTTTCGATTCTACCAACTTCAAAACAATAATATATACCAAATAGTGTTGTGTGCCAAGTTTTGTGCATAACAAACAAGTTTAAGCTATTTTTCGCGCAAAAGTGCCGAAAACGCTTCAGAACCGTTCAAATCGCAACTTAACAAGTAATTTAAGGCATATGACAATTATTTTCGATTCTAACTACTTAAACACAATAATATATACCAAATAGTGTTGTGAGCCAAGTTTCGTACATAACAAACAAAGTTTAAGCTATTGTACGCGCGAAAATGAAAAAAAAAGTTCAAAACCGTGAAAATTGCAACTTAACACTTCATTTCAAGCATGTGACAATTATTTTCGATTCTAACTACTACAACCCAATAATATATACCAGGACTGTTGTGTGCCAAGTTTCATTCATAACAAACCAAGTTTAAGCTATTTTACGCGCGAAAATGACAAAAATCGTTCAAAACCGTGAAAATTGCAACTTAACACTTAATTTCAAGCATATGACAATGATTTTCGATTCTAACTACTTCAACACAATAATTTATACCAAATAGTGTTGTGTGCCAAGTTTCGTGCATAACAAACCAAGTTTAAGGTATTTTACGCGCGAACGTGACAAAAATCCTTCAAAACCTTAAAAAACGCAACTTAATACCTAATTTTGAGTATATGACAATTATTTTCGATTCTAACTACTTCCACACAATAATATATAGCAAATAGTGTTTTGTGCCAAGTTTCGTGCATAACAAATCAAGTTTAAGGTATTTTACGCGCGAAAGTGACAAAAATCCTTCAAAACCTTGAAAAACGCAACTTAACACCTAATTTTGAGCATATGACAATTATTTTCGATTCTAAATACTTCAACACAATAATATATACCAAATAGTGTTGTGTGCTAAGTTTCGTGCATAACAAACCAAGTTTAAGGTATTTTACGCACAAAAGTGACAAAAATCCTTCAAAACCTTAAAAAAACGCAACTTAATACCTAATTTCGAGCATATGACAATTATTTTCGATTCTAACTACTTCAACATAATAATATATACCAAATAGTGTTGTGTGCCAAGTTTTGTGCATAACAAAACAAGTTTAAGTTATTTTACGCGCGAAAGTGACAAAAATCCTTCAAAAACTTAAAAAACGCAACTTAACACCTAATTTCAAGCATATGACAATTATTTTCGATTCTAACTACTTCAACACAATAATATATACTAAATAGTGTTGTGTGCCATGTTTCGTACATAACAAACCAAGGTTACGCTATTGTACGCGCGAAAATGACAAAAAAAGTTGAAAACCGTAAAAATTGCAACTTAACACTTCATTTCAAGCATATGATAATTATTTTTGATTCTAACTACTTCAACACAATAATATATACCAAAGAGTGTTGTGTGCCAAGTTTCATTCATAACAAACCAAGTTTAAGCTATTTTACGCGCGAAAATGACAAAAATCGTTCAAAACCGTGAAAATTGCAACTTAACACTTCATTTCAAGCATATGACAATTATTTTCGATTCTAACTAATTCAACACAATAATATATACCAAGTAGTGTTATATGTACTTTTACTGCTCTCCATTTCTGGTATGTGGCTCTCACAGGAGATCCCATTTCCCCACCCATTTTCTTCATAACACTGAAACACATGGGAAAGAATAAATATTTATTTAATACTATTTATTATAACAATTAAATGAAATTGGTTGACAATTTATAAACTTACGCATTCAACAAAGCTTTGAATTTTATGTTGCGAGGCATGGCTTGTCCTTGATGTAATGAGTCGAAGACGTGCACCGTATTCGCCATAGGACATATGACCAAAAGTATCCAATGCACACTATAAAAACCACGATTTTAAATCAACAAGATAGAGAATAGGTGAACATATGTACAAATCAAAATATAAGTTCAATTTCAAAAATAAAACTAATCACCTTTCATAGTATGGGGCGAGAATAAACGTATGTTTAAGTATATAACAAATCAAGAATACACTTAAATAATATGAAAACTCACCACAGAATCCGCAATCTTCTTTGTTCCCGGATCAGGAATGGTAAATTTACCACTTTCATCTTGTTGGCCCATTTGAGTTTTGATGATGACTTAACAATTATAAACAAACGAAATATTTTTAGAGATTGTTTTATAGGTCAAATATCCGATTGTCATAATCGTCGATGGTACCTAAAGAAGGTTGTGCAAAGAGCATTGTATGCTGAAGTCAAAGTCCAAGTCAAACAATTTAGTCACATGGACCAGTTCCAGAATTGATAAAACTGAAGACAGTCCAAATGGAGACAACACGGTGTTCCCAGCGCAACCAGTCAGAGAAAGAGTCAACGAGAAATAAGGGAAATAAATTTTAGTTTTTATTTTTCTTGTACGGATGAAAAGATGACTTGCACAAGGGTTTTAATTGGCAATTAATAACTAATCACTTAAGAGAATAAAATATATTAGATCCTATTTTATCTCCACCAAAATAGGAGTTACTAAAAATAGCCTAACCCTAACCGTTTGCTTGGAGTAACCTCCAAGTTTCTTGACCTAGATACCCACGTGTTGGTACAAGGGTTTATGGCCAAAATTATTCCAATGGGTATATAAATAGGACTTCATAACCGGCACAATTTGGAGAGAGACATTCATAAGAAAAATTTGTCTAGTGCCCATTAAAGATTTCGTGAGATCCAATTCAAGAAAAAGAAAATTTAATTGTTCTTAATTGCCAATTAATCCATCTAATTTTTCTTTGTGCTTATCTTAGTTTTTCATCCAATTTGAGAATTACTTTGTACGGGAATTTATTGAGTGTGTAAACTTAGACTTAGGGAAGTCTAAGGGGGAATTAAGAGAATCTTATGTAAAGAGAGAAAAGAAACGAGAAAGAGAATTGAGAAAGAGAAGGAGAATAGGCCTAGAGAAGAGAAGAGAAATTTTATGTAATAAGAAGTGTAATTACATAAAATATCAATAAGAGAAGTTTAAATCCCAAGTGGTCGTGGCTTTCTTTCTTTGGCCAAGAAAGTTTCCACGTTAAATCTTTGTGTTCTTTAATATTTTCTTTTTATTGCTTAGAGTATTTTTATTGAGAAATTCCGCAAGAAAAAACAGGGCGAAAATACTCCCAAGAGCAACACAACAATTCACCCCCCCCCCTCTTGTTGCGTTCTATATCTCTAAGTGTTTCTACAATTGGTATCAGAGCCCTGTTCCTCATTTGATCAGGAAACCCTGAGAGCCGTATCTTGGTGTATTAGAGATGTTGAAAATGAATGAACGCATGGAAGAAGGGTACTCTACTCAGAGACCACGAATGTTTGATGGGAAATTTTATGAGCTGGCTGGTTCCCTTATGACCCACGATCTACATCTGGGAACAGCTGACAGTTCCCGAAACAAAGGCTTGGCTCTGGTAGTAGATGATAAAGGAGAGACAGATGCCCCCGAAGAGGAAGAAACAACCAATCTTTGTCTCATGGCTACACATGACGAGAAGTCCAAAGGAAAAGAGGTATTGTCTTCTAATTTATTTCCTGATTACTTATTCAAATTGGATAAACATAAATTGATTAAAATGATTTTAGAGACTCACGAAAGCTTAGAAAAACAAACAGCCATCTGTCTCCAGACAGAAAAAGACCTTAAGGCTAGTAAAGACCAAATATCCTACCTTAATTCTTTTAGGTCCGATGTGCAAACTCGATTCTTTGAATTACTGGATAATAACGTGATGTTAAAAGAAGCTTTAGAAAAGGTTAAACAAGAAAACATCATGTTAAATATTGAATTAAATCAACATAAGTTGTTAGAAATAGAATTGAGTAATGAGTCTAATAAGGAGATTAAAAGCGTTTTTAATAAATTGAAATTAGACCTAGAATCCGCCATATATGAAAATGAACGACTTAGGCTTGAATTAAATTCAAGAGAAAAAGGGAAAATCAAAGAAATTCCCAAATGGATTCTTAATGCTAAAACCAAAGGAACTGAAGGTTTAGGATACAATAAATATGATAAAAAGAAAAAGGTTTATGTCGATCTCCCAAGTAGTAAGATCTGTTCCTTTTGTGGCAAGACGGGGCACCTAAAACACCAATGTTTAAAAAAGGAACAACATAACAAAACGAACCAAATATATGCCGATAGAGTTTGGATTAAGAAATATGATTCTTGTATAATCGACATGGAACCCAAGGATGGCTGGGTTCCACCCTCTAATAATTAAGTTCGTTTTGCAGGTTCTAGTGAGGGGGAACAGCTCATGGTATCTCGACAGTGGCTGTTCCAAGCACATGACAGGCGATAGATCAAAATTTCTCTCACTGGAAGCCTATGATGGAGGAACTATGACCTTTGGCGACAACATGAAAGGAGCAATAATTGCGAAAGGAAAGATAGGAAGGTCAAGTTCCCATGCTATAGATAATGTATTTTTGGTCGAGAATTTAAAACACAATCTTTTAAGTATTTCTCAGTTTTGTGACAAAGGTAACTGTAAACTTTACTTCTGAAAAATGCATGATTTCTAGGAACGACACAGGTGACACCATACTGGAAGGAATCAGAAAAGGGAACACCTACGTGGTGGACCTGCACACTGTTCCTAAAACCAGTCTAACGTGTCTGAGCGTTATAGAAGATGACCCTCTTCTTTGGCATAAACAATTAGGTCATGCTAGTTTTTCATTGCTTAATACTTTACGATCTAAAGACCTAGTAAGAGGATTACCGTCCCTTAAATTTCAAAAGGATGAGGTATGTGATCCATGTGCCAAAGGAAAACATGCAAGGTCATCCTTCAAATCCAAAAATGTCGTGACCACCTCAAGGCCACTTGAATTAATTCATATGGATCTTTGTGGACCAATGAGAATCCAAAGTCGCAGCGGTAAGCGATATGTATTTGTTATAGTTGATGATTACAGTAGATTTACATGGACTTTATTTTTACATAGCAAAGATGAGTCTTTTGATGAATTTGTTGCATTTGCCTCTAAAATTCAAAAATCTAGTAACAATCAACTTGTCCACATAAGATCGGATCATGGTAAGGAATTTGAAAATTCAAGGTTCATGGATTATTGCAATGAGCATGGTTTAAGTCACAACTTTTCCGCACCTAGAACACCACAACAAAATGGTGTAGTAGAACGTAAAAATAGAACCTTAGAGGAAATGGCTAGAACCATGTTAATAGCTAGTGGTTTACCTAGGAATTTTTGGGCCGAAGCCGTTAATACTGCATGCTATATATTAAATCGTGTATTGATAAGACCGATCACTTCAAAAACCCCCTATGAACTATTTAAAGGAATTAAACCTAATATTTCATATTTTCGAATCTTTGGATGTCGATGTTTTGTGCATGTAAATGGAAAACGAAATATAGGGAAATTCGATGAAAGAAGTGATGAAGCAGTATTTCTTGGCTATTCATCCCACAGTAAAGCTTATAGAGTTTATAATAAGAAAACTATGTGTGTTGAGGAATCTGTTCACATTATATTTGATGAAACTAACTTTATGACAAGTAAACAAGAAACAGGTGATTTTAAAATAGGTCTTGCAAATCTGTACGATGAAGATAATACACAAAAAGAGCAAGACCAAGAAGAGCAACAACAGGTTCAGAATGCTGAAACAAATCAAGAACAGGAACAACAGGCGGATTTGGAACAACCAGATGTTCCTAATCCAGAAATTCCCAGAGAAGTTCAAGAAGAAACAATTGAAGCTGAACCAAATGAGAGTCAAGTCAGTGAGCCTGCTTCCACATCAGTCTCCACAAGAGACTTTGTTCCAAAGCCGTGGAAACAACAAAAGTCACATCCACTAGACTTGATTCTAAGTGACATGG
Source organism: Amaranthus cruentus (assembly GCA_019425755.1). NCBI lineage: Eukaryota > Viridiplantae > Streptophyta > Magnoliopsida > Caryophyllales > Amaranthaceae > Amaranthus > Amaranthus cruentus. The sequence goes on along the minus strand of CM033458.1, from coordinate 5,107,189 downwards.
GAAAAGGCATACAAACAAGGTCCCAAATGAGAAACTTCTGTGCATACTTTGCATTTCTATCAACATTGGAACCCAAGAATCATGAAGAAGCACTACAAGATTCAGATTGGGTTGTAGCTATGCAAGACGAATTGAATGAGTTCGAAAGAAACAAAGTGTGGCACTTGGAATCAAAACCCAAGAACAAAAAGATAATTGGTTTAAAATGGGTTTTTAGGAACAAGCTGGACGAGCATGGCACAATTGTCAGGAACAAAGCAAGGTTGGTGGTGAAAGGATATAATCAACAGGAAGGTATTGACTATACTGAAACTTTTGCTCCAGTTGCTAGATTAGAAGCTATTAGAATTCTTATTTCATTTGCTGCTTTTATGAATTTTAAATTATATCAAATGGACGTAAAATGTGCATTCTTAAATGGGTTTCTAGACGAAGAAGTATTTGTGGAACAGCCGCCTGGCTTTGAAAACCCAATTTCTCCGGATCACGTCTACAAGCTTGATAAAGCTCTTTATGGGCTAAAACAAGCACCTAGACAATGGTACGAGAGATTATCTAAATTTTTGATTGAAAACAAGTTCATAAGAGGTAAAATTGATAAAACCTTATTCTTTAAGAATAAAGGTTCGGATATTTTAGTTGTTCAAATATATGTTGATGATATTATTTTTGGTGCTACTCATGAGTCGTTATGTAAAGAATTTGCTAACCTAATGAGTGCTGAATTTGAAATGAGTATGATGGGAGAATTAAATTTCTTCCTTGGTTTGCAAATCAAACAAACTGCTAATGGTATTTTTATTCATCAACAAAAATATATAAAAGAACTTCTAAAGAAATATGGACTAGATAGTGCTAAAACAAACCATACACCCATGGCCACTAACATAAGATTAGATGAAGACTCTAACGGAATTAATGTTGACCAAACTATGTATAGAGGCATGATAGGATCACTACTATACTTAACTGCTAGTAGACCTGATATATCCTTTAGTGTTGGTTTGTGTGCTAGATTTCAATCAAATCCTAAAGAATCACATCATACGGCTGTGAAAAGAATTCTAAGATATTTAAAGGGAACTGATGACTTGTCCCTATTTTATCCGAAAAGTGATGTCTATGACTTGAAAGGGTATAGTGATGCAGATTATGCAGGTGATCTTGTGAATAGAAAAAGTACATCTGGAATGGCACAGTTTCTTGGCTCTTGCCTGGTATCTTGGTGTTCCAAGAAACAGAACACAGTAGCCTTATCCACCGCAGAAGCTGAATATGTGGCAGCAGCAGCGTGCTGTTCCCAAATGCTGTGGATTAAACAACAGCTAAGAGATTTTGGTATTAAATTTGAATGTGTTCCTATTTATTGTGATAATACTAGTGCCATTTGCATTTCTAAAGATCCGGTGCATCATTCTAGAGTTAAACATATTCATATTAGGCATCATTTTCTTAAGGACAATGTCGAGCATAAAAATATTATTGTTAAACATGTCAATACTAGTGATCAAGTTGCAGATATCATGACCAAACCGCTTCCAAGGGAACAATTTGAAAAGATGAGGTTGGAGCTAGGTATGATCAAGCTTCACTAAAGTTTAATGCTAGCATTCCTCCTCCAAACAACATGAAAAATTGGAAGGGTTAGATCAACCACAACAACCAAGATTGATCATTCAATCATTGCGAGATTTAGGTACGCATCTATTTAAGTATGTGTCATAAACTTTGTCTTGATTGCTTGCGTGAACTAAATAGACCAAGTAGCATATTTTATCTTTTCTATTTTATACTATTATATTAGTCACATTTTATACATCTATTTTTCAAAAATCACAAAAATTTATTTTATTTTTCCACATATTCCAGCATTTTATTTCATTTTATTTTATTTCGATGAGCCAACTAATTTAAGAAATGGAAGACGGATCATCGAGGTGTTTCGGAAAGTAGTCGTCTAAATCAATATATTCAACGAACTAAGCTTAATTAATAACTACCCATTACACCTCCTAAAACCGCCAATATAGAAGTAGTACAAACTCTTCACTAACCGTCCCTTCATACCTTTATAACCCCTACACTCATCACGTCACATCCATCATTCACTCTAACCCATCACTTGTACTACTCCTAGCAAACCGTCACTCCATTTTCCTCTTTTAACAATCCCTAATCTTCATCAATTCATCTCATCATCACCATGAAATCTCCCAAGTCCTCATCTTCTAAGAACACCAAAGGCAAGACACCCAAATTCATTCAACCGGAACCGCTTCAAGTCATCCACCCTTCATCAGACACCCCTCAATCATCAACACCACAATCTAAACCCAAAACCTCAAAACTCATGCATGTCGGCACAAAAAGGGCTTTTTCTACAACAAAAGGAAGCGTATCTTCAAAACCCGCAAAGAAGGCCAAGGTTGTGGATCCTGATTGTGCTGAAGAAATCGCTAAGGAAATGTCCGTAGGTTTTGGTTTGGACAAGTATTGGTATGATTCTACTCCCTTTCCTCAATTACATGCCATTTTAAGTAATCAAGGTTGGGAAGAATTAATGAGCAATTTTTCTTGCAATTCGATTTACCCACATCTAATAAGAGAGTTTATTCAAAATTTCTCAATCGATAATGGAGTTTGTTCAAGTACGATTAAGGACATTAAAATTGAATTTAACAGTTTAATGTTGGGGGAATGGTTTGGAGTTCCCGCTGTAGGGTTTGATACGTATTACGTAGGGTCAAAGATTGTCTTTTCGGGTATAACTGAGAAAACTGTAGTAAAATTTCTTGGTCAAGATGGGAAGAAACGTTTCAGTCATACATCACTATCACCACTCCACAAACTGCTATACAACATTGCAAGAAGATTTATTTTACCGCGCAATTCAAAGCGTAGTGAGGTAAATCTTCGCGACGCAACACTCATTTACTGCTTGGCTAATCACATTAAAATTAATTTTCCTTCATTAATGGTGTCACATTTATCTGAATGCATTGAAAAGGGCCTAATGGTAGGCTATGGAGGTTTGTTAACGTGTATTTTCAAGAAATTTGGAGTCCCATTGGATGGACTAGAATTCCCTATGAGTGCCAATAACAAAATCAGTGAGAGGTGTCTTACAAATTTGCACCTCCAATTAAATGAAAAGGGGATTCTGGAACATGCAATTGAGGAGGTGGATGTAAGTTCTGATGATGAAGAAGAAAAGAAAACTGAAAAAGAAAAAGAAGAAGGTGAGGGAGAAAAAGAAAAAGAAGAAGAGGTAGGGAAAGAAGAAGAAGAAGGAGAACAGGACACTATTCCTTCTGCCACTCCTCAAGAGGCAGAAGTGAATGAGGAAGGGGTGCAAGCACCATTTGAGGGGGAAGCTGGAAGTAAGGGGGAACTATTTGAGGGAAAAGAAAATGTGGAACTGGAAGATGCACTGTCAGTTTCGGAGGATGAAGATCTACATGTGCCTCTAAAGAAAATCAAGAAACCATCCGTGCTCACCCCAAGAAAGAGCAGGAGGTTCGCTTCCAAAAGTTCCTCGTGCCTACATGATGATGTTACCTCTCCAACCCCTCAATCACCGAAACCAGATTCACCCATACCACTTCATATTCCATCACCACCACCATCACCTATACCCACTTCACCTTCACCTACTGGTTTTGATGATTCTACAACTATCCCTCCTCCTCCTACTACCCTTGCTCATGTCCTATCTAAAGTCCTTGATTTACAGTCTCAACTCTGTGCCTTTCAAAGTGAAGTTCGTGTCTCACTCACATCCATCACTGATCAGCTGCACCAAATGGAATCTCGTCTTGGTGCCAAGCTTGATACGGTTGAAGTGCAGACAGAATATGTTGATGAGGAGACTGCCACCTGATCCCTTTTTCTGCTTATGTAAAATTTCACAGTTTGTTGGCCTCACAATATGTCGTTGTATTACTTAAACAATTTTTTTTTGCTTTTCTTTAAAAGTACCAGCTGGGGTACGAAACTATTATTTTTCTATGCTATTAACTAACTATGCTACTATCCTTACTATATATTATGGTCTATGCTGTTTATTTGCGTGCATTTCTTGATTTATGTTTAGGCATTTGCTTGCTTAGTTTGCTGCTTACTATCTTAATTTGTCTAATGCTTGCCTTAGAGCTGTGGCTTGATAAAACCCCTACTTTTTGATTGATGTCAAAAGGGGGAAGAAAGGCAACAAACTTAAGTTGACTCTTGTGAATGCTACGCTTTACTTAGTCTATGTTTGTTCTCTGTTTGTTAAAAGATTAAATGATTAAATGGTTTATGCCTATGTTTGTCAATGCCTATGTTTGTCAGTGTATAACTATGCTTTGGTTTTGGACTCTACTGGTTGCATCTACTGTTTTAATTATATATGGAATTAATTGTTGTTTATCACTTAAGTTTGACTTGAATTTCTCAACTTCATATTTTTGAAGTTCTTAAATTATTGTGTTTATTAATTTTTAATAAGTTTTGTTTTTATTTTTATTATATGTAATTTTGAAAACTTAAGTCATGTTTAACCACATGATTTTTGACAAGTTTTTAAAATTTAATTTATTAGAGTAATATGCTTATTTAGGAGTTTAGTAAATTATTTGTAACGATTTAATTTACTAAATATGTTTGAACTTGTGATTAATCTCTAGCATGTTCAAGTTATTTGTTTTACTCTATGTTTTTAATTAAGTTTGTTTATAAGTTTGCCATCATCAAAAAGGGGGAATTTGTTGGCCCATTTGAGTTTTGATGATGACTTAACAATTATAAACAAACGAAATATTTTTAGAGATTGTTTTATAGGTCAAATATCCGATTGTCATAATCGTCGATGGTACCTAAAGAAGGTTGTGCAAAGAGCATTGTATGCTGAAGTCAAAGTCCAAGTCAAACAATTTAGTCACATGGACCAGTTCCAGAATTGATAAAACTGAAGACAGTCCAAATGGAGACAACACGGTGTTCCCAGCGCAACCAGTCAGAGAAAGAGTCAACGAGAAATAAGGGAAATAAATTTTAGTTTTTATTTTTCTTGTACGGATGAAAAGATGACTTGCACAAGGGTTTTAATTGGCAATTAATAACTAATCACTTAAGAGAATAAAATATATTAGATCCTATTTTATCTCCACCAAAATAGGAGTTACTAAAAATAGCCTAACCCTAACCGTTTGCTTGGAGTAACCTCCAAGTTTCTTGACCTAGATACCCACGTGTTGGTACAAGGGTTTATGGCCAAAATTATTCCAATGGGTATATAAATAGGACTTCATAACCGGCACAATTTGGAGAGAGACATTCATAAGAAAAATTTGTCTAGTGCCCATTAAAGATTTCGTGAGATCCAGTTCAAGAAAGAGAAAATTTAATTGTTCTTAATTGCCAATTAATCCATCTAATTTTTCTTTGTGCTTATCTTAGTTTTTCATCCAATTTGAGAATTACTTTGTACGGGAATTTATTGAGTGTGTAAACTTAGACTTAGGGAAGTCTAAGGGGGAATTAAGAGAATCTTATGTAAAAAGAGAAAAGAAACGAGAAAGAGAATTGAGAAAGAGAAGGAGAATAGGCCTAGAGAAGAGAAGAGAAATTTTATGTAATAAGAAGTGTAATTACATAAAATATCAATAAGAGAAGTTTAAATCCCAAGTGGTCGTGGCTTTCTTTCTTTGGCCAAGAAAGTTTCCACGTTAAATCTTTGTGTTCTTTAATATTTTCTTTTTATTGCTTAGAGTATTTTTATTGAGAAATTCCGCAAGAAAAAACAGGGCGAAAATACTCCCAAGAGCAACACAACAATTCACCCCCCCCCCCTCTTGTTGCGTTCTATATCTCTAAGTGTTTCTACACATCTCGAGCATGAAGCCCACAGTACCAATCCCGCACCCGATCAGGAGTATTCACAGATGCGGAGGTAGTCGTAGATGAGTTCGGCGCTGGACTCTGATTGGGGTATAATCCCGCATCCACCCATTCTTTTCGGGCCTCATCGTACGTTCTTGGGCCCATGTGATGGTAAAACTTCCTTTTCTTTGCTGACTCGGAAGCTTTATCACGTTTTCCTAATTAATCAACAGAAGTCAAATGTCATATATTATTAGTTTAATAATTAAATCAAAAGAAGTAAATTAAAATGAAAAGCTATAATATGGAATACTTACAACGTCGTTGAGAGTTGTTTTTTTGGCAACAAACGCCTCCAATTCATTCTTCGATATGTTTGGCCATATCTCCTACGGCATCTTTGAAGGTGCTTCTTCTCCACCTTCGTTTCCCGTTTTGACCTTCTTGGTCTGACGGTGACTCTTTTTTGTGATCCAGCGAGCTACGAGCTTGGATTTGAAATCTCTGAATCTTTCAGCAACAGCTGAAAGAAAAATACTCTTCTTTTCTCCGTCGTGCTCGATGAGAAAAGGATTCTACAAAAGAAATTATAAATAGTAAATAATGTCAATTCAATTAATTTTAAATTGAAAGTAATGAATAAAATACTAAAGTTGCTTACCATAGTATCATTCCATAGTGAGTTCTTTAGACCCTCTGGCACATCGTTCCACGTGTGTAATATGGAAATCTTGCGAATAGATAGGCCTACTTATTTTCCATATTGCCTACGCCACTTTCCACATGGCTGACCCAATGCGTTGTATTTGAGGTGCATAGGGTCCGTGACTTTGAGGTTTTTCGTAGGACCTCGCCTTTTTCGTTTCTTAGATGTCACTGTTGCAGTAGGAGCATCTGCGACAATGACCATATCATTAATTGGAGGAGCATCATCAGCCAATTCCTCGTATCTAACAAGTGCGTCGTCATCCTGATTGGCATGATCATCATTATTTATGTCATTTTCCTTCGTTGGATCATAGTCCTTATCCGACTCACTATGAACCACGTCGTCCAAAGTCTCAATCTCGAGCACAATTTCGTCTCTGAAAAGATGCATTGTAGATAAAGTACCTGAAAGAATTTAAAAAGAAATACATTAGAATATGTTTGAGCTTCAAAACCTTTAAAAACGCAACTTAACACTTAATTTCAAGCATATGACAATTATTTTCGATTCTAACTACTTCAACACAATAATATATACCAAATAGTGTTGTGTGCCAAGTTTCATGCATAACCAACCAAGTTTAAGCTATTTTACGCGCGAAAGTGACAAAAATCCTTCAAAACCGTTAAAAACGCAACTTAACACTTAATTTCAAGCATATGACAATTTTTTTCGATTCTAACTACTTCAACACAATAATATATACCAAATAGTGTTGTGTGCCAAGTTTCATGCATAACAAACCAAGTTTAAGCTATTTTACGCGCGAAAGTGACAAAAATCCTTCAAAACCGTAAAAAACGCAACTTAACACTTAATTTCAAGCATATGACAGTTATTTTCGATAATAACTACTTCAACACAATAATATATACCAAATAGTGTTGTGTGCCAAGTTTCATGCATAACAAACAAAGTTTAAGCTATTTTACGCGCGAAAGTGACAAAAATCTTTCAAAACCGTTAAAAACGCAACTTAACACTTAATTTTAAGCATATGACAATTATTTTCGATTCTAACTACTTCAACACAATAATATATACCAAATAGTGTTGTGTGCCAAATTTCATGCATAACAAACCAAGTTTAAGCTATTTTACGCGCGAAAGTGACAAAAATCCTTCAAAACCGTTAAAAACGCAACTTAATAAGTAATTTGAAGCATATGACTAAGATTTTCAATTCTAACCATTTCAACACAATAATCTATATTAGTTAGTGTTGTTTGTCAAGTTTCATGCATAATAAACCACGTTTGAGCTACTTTATGCGCGAAAGTGAAAAAAACCTTTAAAAACCCTTAAAAACGCAACTTAATAAGTAATTTGAAGCATATGACTAAGATTTTAAATTCTAACCATTTCAACACAATAATATATATTAATTAGTGTTGTGTGTCAAGTTTCATGCATCACAAACCACGTTTGAGCTACTTTATGCGCGAAAGTGCAAAAAACCATTTAAAACCCTTAAAAACGCAACTTAATAAGTAATTTGAAGCATAACAAACCTTGTGAATCACTAATTCAAATGTATTACTTCCGTGTGATCTACACGCATATAACCAACATCTTCATCATCTTCATTCACCGATTTTGGATTGATAAAGGGTGGGGAGTCTTCAAAAGCATTATATTCTTCTTCATCCTCAACATCACCTATACCAAGGATACTTGGCGCTCGCATAAAATGTAGATGACGACAAAATCGAAACCCCACTATTCTGCAGATACGATGACTTCTTATCTTCACCCTCAGTCCAAAATGTGAACCCATTGGCATCGTAACCGTCATATTTGTTGACATCATCACGAGGACCAAAAGCTAACCACTTAACAATTTCAGATACACCCTTTAGTTCTTCACATATTACTCGATTATGAAACCAATCATAAACGTCTTGTTATGCAACTGCATCAATGCCCTATCACCTTTAGAAGGATATTTTGCGAGCAATATATCAAAATGCTCATTTAAAAAAGGATGAACTTCTGAAATATGATGCAACACATACAGGTGTGCTTGTAGAAGACTATCCCGAGAAGGTGTGATTGTTTTGGAGCCAATTGTTCCTTTTCACTCAAGTCTTCCTTCATGCCGAGAGGTGGGAAGTCCAATAGGCTTTGCCATAGCCATATACTCCGCTATAAAATTACAAATCTCATCGCTTACAGTACCTTGAATCATACTCCCCTCAGGTTGTGCTGGATTCCTCACTTTGTTTTGTAAAACACCCATGTGTCTCTCAAAAGGATAACACCACCTTAAAAAACTGGACCCAAAAGCTTGATTTCACGAACGAGATGGACAATAAGATGAACCATTATGTCAAAGAAAGAAGGTAGAAAATACATCTCAAACTTGCATGAAGTTACAATCATGTCGACTTGAAGTGCATCAAGTTTAAAGGGATCAAGAACTTTACTACAAATTGTGTTGAAGAACAAACATAGCTCGGTAATAGCATATCTCACATGTTTTGGCAATATTCCACGTAGTGCAATCGGTAAGAACACTTGCATCATTACATGGCAATTGTGAGATTTCATGCTTCCCAACTTCAATTCACCATTTTGGGTCACAAATCTCTTCATGTTGGATGACTACCCAGATGGAACCTTAATGCCATACAAAGACTCACAAAAGGCCCGCTTCTCTGCTGTGGACAATGTGTAGCAAGCTGGATGCAAATAAACTTTTTCACTACTCATCTTCTTCTTACCAACCTTTCCCTTGCTACTACCAGCAACTTCATCAGCTCTTTCTCTTTTCTTACTCACCTTAACCTGTGCCCACAACTCCGGACGAATTCCCTTACATTCAAAGTAATTTCGCACGGCCTTAACATCCTTTGTCTTACCCGGAATGTTCATAAGAGTCCCGAGTATGGCATCGCATACATTTTTCTCTATATGCTTAACGTCAAGACAATGCCTAACCTGTAGATCTCTCCAATATGGAAGCGTCCAAAAGATTGAATTTTTTTTCCACAGTCGGTCTTCACCCCCTTGTACTTACCCTGTTTTACCAAATACAGTCTCAACCCCCTTAACCTGTTCGTAAACCTCATAACCGGTCAACGGTCGACGAGCTACACGGTCCTCAACCTCCTCGTTAAACATCTTCTTCTTCTTACGGTATTGGTGATCTCGTGGGAGGAACTTTCGATGGTTCATGAATACATGTTTCCACTTAGGAATCCATGTGGATTCCATGTCATCAATACATATTGGGCACGCTTTCTTCCCTTTGTTTTTATACCCTGATAAGTTTCCATATGCTGGAAAATCGTTAACGGTGCATAAAAGCATTGCACGCAAGGTGAACAGCTCATTAGCATATGCATCAAACACGGAAACTCCTTCATCCCACATCTTTCTCAAATCCTCAACGAGAGGTGCAAGATATACATCTATGTCATTGCCAGGTTGCTTAGGACCCGAGATAAGAAGGGAAAGCATAATGTACTTACGCTTCATACACAACCAAGGTGGCAAATTATAGATCACTAAAAGTACCGGCCAAGTACTATGTTGAGAACTAAGATTGCCAAATGGGTTCATTCCATCCGTGCACAGTCCGAGCCTTAAATTACGAACTTCACCCCCAAAAGTCTTGTGCAACCTATCAATACTCTTCCACTCCGGAGAAACGGATGGATATGTGAGAAAGTGATCTTTCTTCACCCTATCTGCATGCCACCTAAAATTTAACGCATCTTTCTTTATAGAAAACAAACGCTCGAATCTAGGTATTATTGGAAGATACCACAATACCTTAGCCGGGGGCCCTTTAGCATCCCGAGCCCCTTTACGCTTGTAACGCGATAACCCACACCTAGGACACTCTTCTAAGTTCTTGTTTTCATTCCGATACAATACACAATCATTCGGACACGCATGAATCTTCTGGTACTCTAACCCAAAAGGACACATTAGTTTTTTGGCATAGTATGTCGACTTTGGAAGTTCATTTCCCTCAGGAAGCATCTCACCTAACGCTTCTAATAACATTGTGAAACTAGTGTCACTCTAATTGAATTTTGACTTAATGTTGAAAATTGTCAAAACTGTTGTAAGTTTGGTAAACTTTGTACATCCAGGATACAAAGGCTTTTGAGAAGCCTCTGTCAACAAGTCAAATACACGAGGACGTTTTCCTAACTCATCCTCAACTCCCTCCATCATCTCATCAACACGATCCACATCCTCATTGACATTCTCTTCATCAACACGATCCACTATATCCTCATTGACACCGGCCACATTATTGACATCCTCAACAACACTCTTTTCCTTGTAAACTCCCTCCTCACCATGCCAAACCCAAACATGATATTAAGCCCTAAACCCACGTCGAAGTATGTGCTCCCTAAGGATATAAACACTATCTACCTTTGATACATTGCCACAATTGACACATGGGCAATAAAAACCAACTCCCCCCGTCCTAACTTGATGTTCAACTGCAACACTACAAAATTCTAATACGTCATCAATAAATTCTGACGATTCAATGCTTCCACACATCCAAGAACGATCTTTTGTCATCCTAATTTCAAGCAAAATTAATACATATAAATGAAAATATCTATTTAACCCTAATTAACTAACTAAGTTATAATCACTCATTTAACCCTAATTAACCATAATATTATATATATTCTAATAACAACTCTTATTCTAATAACCACATTCATTCAACTCTAATTAACCATAATAATATTATGTATATTCTAATAACAACATTGATTAACTAAACTACATACATAATTAAAGTACATACATAATTAATTAAACTATATACATATACATAATAAGTAAACTACATACACAATTAATTAACAAACTACATGGATAAGTAAACAAAATACACATATCAAAATAATGAACAAACTAAATATAACAACTTGAAACGAATGTAAAACTTAAAAACTTAACAACTTAAAGAACTTAAATTAAGAACTTGAAGAACTTTGGAAAATGTAAAAGTTAAAAAGTAATCAACAAAGTAATTATAACATCAAATATGTAAACACATAAACATATAAAACAAAATCAAAATAAAAAGTATACCTTAAATTTTCGTGGGTATTGAGTTGTATACCTTAAAGTAATTAACAAAGTAACCTATACAATGAAAAACAAAATCAAAATTAGTGTAAAAAAAATCAAAATTAGAACAACATTTAAGAACAGTACCAATATTTGCGCCACAATCAATAAAAACCAAAATTGTTGACAACTTTTACAATGACTGTTTCACCAAAATCAGTACCAATTTTGGTACTGTTCTTAAATTTATGTTAGAAAATATAACAACATAAGCAAATTTAAGAACAGTACTAATAGAAAATGTAGTAAATTAGAACAACATTTAAGAACAGTACCAATAAAAACCAAAATCAAAATCAAAAGATTATACCTTGAAGAAAACCAAGAACACAAAGCCCAAATTTCGTGTTGGTTTTTGAAGAAAAATACCCACAAAAATGAACAACAACAAGTAGCTCAAACGTTATGTTGTGAAGAACAATACCCACAAAAATGAAGAACAACAAGTAGCTTAAAAATTTCGTGGGGAAGAACAACATTATGAACTGGCTGTGCAAAATGACGATTTGAAAATTTCGTGGTGAAGAGCAACAACAAAATCAATAACGAAGAGAACAAGAAGAGCAACAACAAGAAGATGAAGATGAAGAGTAACAATGTCCTTACCTTGAAAATTTCGTGCTTGAAGATGAAGAGTAACAAGTAAACCGCAGATGAAGAAGATGTGCAATTTCGTGCTTGAAGAAGATGAACCGTAGATGAAGAAGATGAAGTTCTTAAAATTATAGACGTTAGGTTTTGAGAGGTTAGTGAAGTTTCAAAGGAGAATGAAACAGTAGGTTTAGAAAGGAGAATGAAACAGCAAAAGTGAAACAGTAAGTTCTTAAAAGCGGTCATAACAAAAAACCGCAGCCTATGACCATTTTGTGATTTTGCTGATTTTGGAAGGAGGTATTGGCTGCGGTCAAACATAAAAACCGCAGCCTTTATTGAATTTTTTTTGTTTGCCAAGATTTTTTTCCTATTAATTGCTGCATATAAATAAAATCGCAGCAAATGTATAGCAGCAGATGAAGTTTTTTCCACTAGTGAATCTTTGAAAATCCTCTAGGACCTCTCAACCCCCTTCCCATCTCAAAGACGATGTGTGTAACTCTAGTATTTCTCATTGGTGTAATCTTGTCTCACACTCTCACCTTCCTTTTTCTCACTCTTACAAAAAACAATGTGGGATGTTGTTCCTTTGCCCCCTGAAAAGAAACCTATCGGTTGCAAATGGGTTTTCAAAGTTAAACTTAAATCTGATGGCATGCTTGAACGCTGTAAAGCCCGGTTAGTTGTTCAAGGTTATACTCAGGAATACGAAATTGATTATCAGGAAATGTTCTATCCCGTCGTCAAGATGACCACCATCCGTTGTCTCATTGCCCTCGCTGCTTCAAAGGCATGGTCTCTTTACCAATTAGACACTAATAACGCCTTTCTTCATAGCGATTTCCACGAGGAGGTTTATATGGTTCTTCATCCTGGTCTAGATCATTCTCCCAATTCTGTGTGTCGGCTCAAAAAGTCTCTCTACAGTCTCAAACAGGCCTCTCGACAGTGGTTCGCTAAGGTCAACTTCGAGCTTCAAATACAAGGGTTCTCTCAATCCCATTATGATGCTTCTCTTTTCATCCGTCGCACTGATACTTCGATTACTCTTGTAGCTGTCTATGTTGATGGTATCATACTTACCGGTGACAATCCTTCTATCATGCATCATCTTAAACTCCATCTTCACCAAGTATTTACCATCAAGGACTTGGGTCCTCTGAAGTTTTTTCTTGGAATTGAGATCAATTACTTGCCTGATGGTATTACAATGACGCAACAAAAGTTTACTCATGAATTGTTAAGGGACAGTGGTCTTACTGATTTTAAAACCGTGGTCACCCCTTTACCTATCAACCCAAAACTACAAAAGCCCAATGCCCTCCTTTCTCTGACCCTCTACTATGTCGAAACCTTGTGGGGAAGCTTAACTTTCTTACCCATATAAGACCCAATGGTTCTTATACCGTCGGAACACTTAGCCTATACATGCAGCCTCCCACTGACGCTCATTACCAAGCCCTCTGCCACACTAAGTGTTTGGACGGTATAAGAACCATTAGGTCTTATATGGGTAAGAGTGTGGCAGAGTACTCTACAAGCCTTTTCGGATTCGAATTGGGGCTCATGTCCAACACTCGCCATTCCATCACCAGGTATCTTCTCCTTTTTGGTCGTTCTCCCATCAGTTGGAAATCAAAGAAACAAACCATTGTTTCTCGTTCTTTTTCTGAGGCCGAATATCGGGCTATAGCGTCTGCTCCATCCGAAATCACATGGACAGTCTGTCTCCTCGAAAAATTGGGTGTGTGTGACCTCAAACCTGTCACTCTACATTGTGACAATCAATATGCTCTTAACATTGTTACAACTCACTTATCTGCCTACTGCCAACCAGTTGGCCGACGTCTTCACCAAGATTCTTCCTTCTGCTCATTTTCAGACATTGCTCTCTAAGCTTGGCATGCATTCTGCACCCCCAGCTTGAGGGAGATGTTAATAGTTGTATTACAATACAGTAGCATACTTTGTTTTCTTGCTCATTACTTTATGGAACAAACTCATGAAATAGCTGTAGCTTTTCTGTTTTGTTTGTTTTACTTTCCTATTTAAAGAGAAGTACTACACAATAAGCACTACTACAAATTTGATCTATTGCAACACTTTGTTTGCAACACTTTCTTTTTTGTTGCATTTTACTCTTATTTTAACATCTTATATGCAAATTCAAATAAAGTGTTGCATATAAGTGGA
>CM033458.1:5055830-5092706 GCA_019425755.1 Amaranthus cruentus | reverse complement strand
ATTAACCATTTCTTGTAAAGTCCAATTTTTCCTTTCGTCAACACCATTTGATTGTGGTGAATAACCCGCCGTAGTTTCATGGACAATTCCCATTTCTTGGAAATAACAAGGGTTATAATATTCCCCTCCTTTATCCATTCTAAGTTGTTTGATCTTAGAATCCAATTGTACTTCAACTTCATTCTTAAATATTTTAAACATGCTTAAAGCCTCATCTTTAGAATGCATTAAATACACATAACAAAATCTAGAATAATCATCAATAATTGTGAAGTACCATGAAAATCACATAAATCACTATGAATCAAATCAAGAATGTTAGAAGATCTTTGTACTTTCCTAAAAGGATTTCTAGTGATTTTATTTGACATGCAAGTACTACACTTTTGTTTATCAACCACAAACATAGGAATAATATCTAATTTACTCATATATATCATATTATCATAATTTACATGACATAATCTATTGTGCCATAAATCATACATATGTACATCCTTATCATAAACATGAAATATGCTACTATCTATACATGTCTTAATAGAAAGCTTAAATTGATTATAATTCAAATAACATCTACCAATAAATACACCACTTCTAATAATTACACATCGATCGAATTCAAATACTAATTTATATTCCATGCGATTCAAGGTTGGCCTCGACACTAAGTTCCTTGCAATCTTAGGAGCAAACATCACTTCCTTCAAAGTTAGAAGATTTCTCGAAGTAAAATGTAAATCAATTCATCCTTTCCCAAGAATTTGAATAGTAGAATTATTTCCCATATAGAGAAACTCATCACCATCACACTTGTGAAAGGTCTTAAACCATCTCCTCTCTATGCAAGCGTGCCTTGAGGCACCCGAATCGATGTACCATGAATCATTCTGCACACAACAAATATTATTATTTGTTCCATTTAAATCCAAAGTGGAATTAAATTTAATTCATTGTGAGGAAGTACCTTCATTCATGGGATCTTGGCTTGTAAAAGCCTCACCCTTGTTACCATTCTTTTTCTTGAAAAAAAAAATCCTTCTTTCGATGACCCGGTTTCCACAAAACCAACACCCATCAACCATAGGCTTCTTAGAGGATTTAATAGATTTTCCCTTGAAAGAATTGGAGCCCTTCTTCTTATTCTTCATAAGTTTGGACTTGTTTGAATTTTCACCTAACATGTTAATAGTAGGAACCGAGGATGAATCCTTACCCTTCTCTTGCTCACAGATCCAAACATCTATGAGAAGATGGGTGACAAGTTGGGTAATATCGATTTCCTTCTTTTTATGCTATAGGGTATTCCTAACATCTTATCATGATGGTGGTAATTTATCGATAATACTTGAAACAATAAAGAGTTCATCCATATTTTTATAATACCTTTTAAGATTATTATACATATGTTGGATCTCATGAAATTGTTCCATAATAGGGCTAGTATCACCCAATTTAATGTTATTGAAAGTACTTACAAGAAACTTCTTGCTTGATGCATCTTCGACCATGTACTTAGTTTCAAGTGAGGACCACATTTCTTGTGCAAATTCAACATTTTGGTAGACATCGAAGAGAGTGTAACTCATACCATTAAGGATATGTCCCCTACATATGAAGTCATCATTGTCCTATTTGCTTCTAGAAGGGGTATCCTCCGGAGTCTCATCTTTCCTTTTTACTAGGCCTTGGTGTACTTATCACATAAGCAACATTTAATGTAGTCAATAAGAAAAGCATTTTCTTTTGCCATCTCCTAAATTCATTGCCTACATACTTGTCTAATTTCACAAAATTGATAGTCAAATCCTTGAGACTTGTCATATTGTAATTCAAGAGAATAACGTTTTATATTGTTAGAAAATGTACTTTAATTTATAAAAGAACAATAAATTAAAGATACAAGTTTGTGATAGAAAAACCAAATTACATATGAAGATCAAGAAATTTGCATATATACATCATCGAGATCTCAGATACACTGATCTTCAACACGAATAAAGTAACAAGAAGATTTTGTTGGAACTTGATATTAATTCTAGGCGAGATGCTCTTTCCTAAAACGTTGTTTTCTCCCTACCACGGTGCTTGGGAACAAACTGAAAATACGTTCTGAGATACAAAGAATCACACTAATCTCCTAGCACATGGAAATTTGAATGACATAAGAAAAACTTAAATGGAAGGAAATATGGAAAATCACAATCAAGGATTGCAAGTTCTCGATGAAGTGCTCGAGAAGAGAAGAGAATCAGAAAATTCATATGTCAAACAACACACAAGCATTCTATATTTATAGAATAGATCACACTACTTCATGAAGCAAAGTATTGTTTCATGAAACACGAGGTTGATTCACGAAGAACGAGATTGATTAACGAACCAAAGTCGCCATTCATCCAACCCGTTTATCCCAAAGAACATGGCTAAAAATAACCATAATAATTGTAGGAAGTTATTATATAACCACTAAAACAAAGCAAAACGTTGCAAGGAAAAAATCCATAAACTTCAGATTTTCGCGGGTCGCAAAAATAGTCACAGGTCGCGAGTTTTAATTTTCACAACAACAGTAGCATTTTGCCTGCTGTTCGCGGTCCGTGAAAGCTTTCACGACCAGTGACTTTTAATTTCTCCCTAAAATCACTTTATCTTTGTAACCTTGGGATATAATTAATTTAATTTAATTTAATTTATTTATTTAATTTAATTAATTAACATTCCGACAAGTAAATGGGTATATGTGCTAAATTACATGTCAAGTAACCTTATTAAAGGCTTTTTAAGCCACTAACTTGAATACTAGGTCAAACTCTATTTTTCTTACATGAAACTTGACACACAACATTAATTAGTAATTATAATAGTTTTGAAATACTGAAGCGTGAAAAAGAGGTATATGTGCAAAATTATATGTATGTATGTATGTATAAATACGTGTGTGTAAGGATTGATCCCACAAACTAAACTCAAAGTTGTTCACATGTGCATTTTACCAACTGAGCTAAACATTTCTATTGATTATTTTAGTACTGATTAATTATATCTATAATGTAAACGCATCCTGGATTAATAAGACTAGTGAGACGCAGATTACAGTTAATTGATAGATACCATACTTTGACCGGTCCATATATACATTTCAAACACAATAAATTTATTGTAAAAGTATATGCAAATTTTGTAATTGATAATTTTGAATCTAAAATATATATATATATATATATATATATATATATATATATATATATATATATATTTATTTATTTATATTTATATACGCACGTACAAACACAAGTTCGCATGCACACACATGTATAATTATATATATACAAACTAGAAGTGATAAGGAAATAAATATTTCAAAAGTAGATGAGACCACTACTATGTATAAGAGGGGTTTTTATGGTAGAAAAAGGGAATTAAAGAGTCAAAACAGAATTTTATACAAATTGGAAGTATTCTTGACTTAAGCATCTTTTTGATGTGTTCTTGATAGGTTCTTGAGTATTGACTAGTACGACATATACCGATATACGCATGATTGTGCTAAATAGTCCAACACGCAAGCAAGTACACTATATGGATTGGCAGGTACAACGTAGTTAGGGGTTTAGGCGTTTATTGTGCCAAAATTGGAATGCCGCCAGTTGAGGTGTAAACGCAACGGTCATTTTAAATTGTAACACAAAACTACAAAATATCTAAGATAATGTTCCAACGGTAAGTTTCTAGGCAACTTCTGGGATTTTGATGTCAAATCATTTATTTCTTGGGAATCATCAAAAGACAACCCCAATTATAAGTCAGCATAAGACTTCATAATACTGCTCCCTCGGACGCAGTATAATTAGGGTACTATTATTTGTCGCCACCCTTTTAATTAAATCGCCACCCCTAATTTTAAATAAAAAAAATAATAAATAAATAAATAAATAAATAAAAACTGAATATATAAATAAATATTTTCTTAATAATTTTAAAACCGAAAAAGTGTAACATCTCTATAAAAATCTCTAAAAAAAACGTTCCGAACGAAAACAAGCTAAATATAGTAATCGAACAATAATGGCGAACCAAAACGAACAAGATTACGATTCGGTAAGTAAATTAATCGTTTCAAAATTGAAAAAAAAAAGTTTATGTTAATATTATTTAATTTATTTATAGTAATCGAACAATAATGGCGAATCAAATACCATGGTACAATCGCACGTTTTGTGCGATTCTGCCATGGTATTTTCGCACGTTTTGTGCGATTTTGCCATGGTTAATTCGCACATTTTGTGCGATTTTTCCTTTTTTTTTAAAATTATTTATTTAACATATAATTATTTTTTTTTATTTTTTAATTTATTTAATTTTTTTTGATTAATATTTGTATTTATATAAATTTTGAATTTATTTTTTTTTTTGATTATTATTATATAAGATAATGAAAACTTAGGTGATAACGTAGATTATTCTGATAGATTTGTTACGGATAGAGAATTTGCATCTATAGATGAGTTACATAATTGGGCCGATGAGATAGCATTACAAATTGGTTTTCAATTTGTACGCTTCTTTTAAACATAAGGAAGGAGCTAAGGAAAAGTTTGTACTTACGTTGTCATAGATATGGTAAATATAGGGGTGATTTGAACGTAGATAATGCTGTTAGACCTGGTACAAATTTATGATCATAGGAACCAACCGTAATCCAGAAGAAAGACCTTGGACGATAAGAGTGTGTCCAGGGGAAAAGGGCAGACATAATCACCCGTTCTTTGTATATAGAGAAGGCCAAGTAAGAACAAATAGGCTGAATGCAGATATTAGGCAACATATAAGGAATCTCACAGCCACTGGCATGCAACCAGCGTTTATAATGACGTCGATTAGGGAGAACTTTCCTGATTATTTTCCTAGCATGAGTCAAATCTATAACATTAGACAAGCATTAAGGAGAGAAGAGATGGATGGTAGGACTCCTCTTCAGCATTGTCTGTATTTGGCCACAGAGAAGAATTATATTGTATGGACAGATTTGGATAGCGACGGGCAGTTGACCAGGCTATTAATTGCTAACCCTATATCTATCCAGATGATACGTACGTGGCCCTATGTTGTGTTGATAGACACAACGTACAAGACGAATAAGGCAAAGTGGCCCCTTTGCGAAATAATAGGAATGACGCCAACCAATCACAACTTTTTGGTTGCATTCTGTCTTATGCGAGATGAGGCGGCCGTGTCTTATTCTTGGGTGCTGGAGAGGTTGCGGGATATATATGGTACTGTTCGGATGCCTAATGTTATCGTCACGGATAGAGACGAGGGTTTGTCTGCAGCTATTCGTGATGTCTACCCAGGTAAATAGAATCATGTTTATCTTTTTATTTGTATACCAAGTATATGTTTATTGTTTTAATTATGATTTTTTGTTTAATGTAGATGTACGTCATTTACTTTGTGTATGGCATATTGGAAATGATGTGGAGAATATGGTAGACAAACTTTGCGGTGGTAAGAAAAACGCACAGGGGCAGCTCTTTAGACAAGGAAAATGGAACCAATTGGTTAACAGTCTAACGTGCGAAGAATTTGAGAGCAGGTGGAATGAGATTGTAGCCAGGTGGTCGAAAAGGAATAGAAGGGTGGTGCGTTATTTAGCTGGGACATGGATTCCTCATAAGGAAAAATTTGTGCGTGCCTGGACGAATGACTGCATGCATTTTGGCAACCTTACTACTAGTAGAGTTGAAAGCCAGCACTCATCATTCAAGTATTATCTTGGTAGTGGCAACAGCTCATTCGATACACTGTTCAAAAAGGCACACGCACAGATGACTAATCAGCAAGCCAAAATAAGACAAGCGCTTCAGGAATCCATGAGTTCGATTGCCCGAACTTCTAGACTTCGCCCATTTGAACCGCTATACAGAAGCGTTTCCGTACATGCCTTACAGATTCTGTCAATGGAATGGAACCGGATGTTAGAGTTGGGGGATTGTGTTTTTGATAAATGCGGTTGTGTTCTTCAGCATACCCATGGTATTCCCTGCGCATGTTTCATGTTTTTGACTGTTAGGAGTACCGGTGTAATTCACCCAAGCGACTTAAACATCTTTTGGAGAACTTTGAAGTACGCAGAGGCCGGAGATGAGGCTAACGAAGAAGTTCGAGATGCAAACGCGTACGACAAAGACTACTTTGAAGGGTTGGTCGAAGAAGTGTTAAATGCCGATCCCGCTGTGATTAGACACATGTCTCAGGCACTTGAAGATGAACTACATCCAGATGGTACGAATATACCTGAGCCACAAGGAAGCCCACCGAGGAAGGGAAAACCGTCGACCAGCAGAACCCTTAGGAGAAACAAAAGCGCATTCGAGCACAGCAGATCATCCTCAAGGGGCCGAAGTTTGAGATCTTGTTACGGATATCTGCTAGGCGAGGATGGGGGTGAAAGGACGGGAAGTACTCGTAAATCCATGTCTGTAAGAGCGTCAGACAACCCGCAATAGTCCGGCATCCAGCCCTCGACGCCGTACCCAATTGGCGATAAAGGTACGCCAGCGTAACAGCACCCCAAGCAATCTCACCCTTATCAGCGGTAACAGCAATAATCGGGTGCGGTCTCATCCCAATTCTGGTCTTATCAACCAGCAACGCCGAACCGACTACAGCCATATAGTAGGCAGTAGTCTGCGTCTCCAAAGACTGGGAACGGTGGCACAGCTCCAACAACTCACCGACGTTAATGCTGCCGTTAACGAAGGACCCCTTTCTCCGCAGCTCAGCTATCGGGTCCCCAAATAAACTAGCCAGGGCCAACTTCCATTCGGCATCAGGCGGATCAGTAGGAAGAGCACCATCAATAGTAAGCCCTAAAATGCGTTGCACGTCGTGCAACATAATAGTCATCTCGCCCCATGGCATGTGGAAGGTGTTCGTATCCGGCTGCCACCTCTCCACAAAGGCCGCTATCAGGGCACTATCGATGTGCTGGTGCACGACGTAAGGAAGACGCCCGCTCAAGTAGGCTCAGAATCGATCAGTTCATCGACATGTCCTCGCCTCGATGATAGAGTCGATCGTCTTCTTCCTAAGACGACACTCTAAAATAGGAGGGTTACGCTCCAACCCCTCGAAAATAACCCTCGCTACGCCCTCCGTGAGTCGGAATCAAACAGTATCGACCGGCCCCCGGGTTCTCTAATCACCCGCGATCATCGAACGTGAGCGCCTCGCCTCGCGGAGCGCATCCTCAACATGGTCGCTACCACTCGACGAAGGTCCCCAGCGCTATGAGGTCTCTCTAAACTTACTCGCAGCTCCCGACGGGGCCCACTCGACCGCCTAACCGACTCTCCTCACCTATAGACTCATCGAACTCCGGATCATAGTCGCCGAGTCAAATGTACCACGCTGCTGCTCGCTGGTCAAGGTTAGACGCACTTGGTGTAGCTGCACTCGATCGTGCCCGGCTATATCGACGCCTTCTTCCCTCTAGCCCTCCTAGCGTAACCAAGAACTCCTCTCATGGGGTCCCCTTAGTAAGGTCGGTCTAAACGTATTCCCACTCAGCATGCCTCTAAAATACCCCTTCCCTCTACCGTGATTTCCAGCCATTTACTACAATTTTTATAATTTAATTAATTATTATAACACTATAATAACATATTTTAAAACAAATTAAAATTATTATAATAACATTATTAAATTAAAAAATAATAACAAATAAAAATAAAAACAAATTAAATTAAACTCATAAACATTGTACATGTACAATCGCACGCTTTGTGCGATTCCGCATGGTATTTTCGCACGTTTTGTGCGATTTTGTCATGGTGTTTTCGCACATTTCGTGCGATTTTCCCTTTTTTTTTATTTTTATTTTTTTTTTGAATTGAGATTGAGTTTAGAATTACCTCGTTTTTTTGATAACGATTCCGAATCCAAAGCTTTAGCCCGACAAATTTTTGAAAGATTTTTGTGAGTTTTAGAGTGATAATTTGTGAGTTTTAGAGTGATAAAAGTGTTAAAGTGAAAGATTCGATTATTTTTAATACTCGTTTCAAGTCCAATGGCATTTTCGTAATTCTAAATTTTTTTTTTTAGATTAATAAAAAATAGGGGGTGGCGATTTTATTAAAAGGGTGGCGACAAATAAAAATTGGGTATAATTAAACCCAATTCATAAAAAATTTCATCCTTTTTATTTTATCGTCTCTCATATTTTTTATTAATTAATTAAAATGATAAAAATGCCCTTTAAATTAAAATAATTTGAACAAATAAAACATAAACATAGTTACACAATAAAATTAAAATAAATTTATAATTGTATAAAAAATAATTAAATTTTCAAAAAAAAATAATTGAAAAATACGACCCCAGTCGCGCAAAAAGTGCAACCTGACCATGGTACAGTCGCACAAAACGTGAGACTGGACCATGTTTGAGTCGCACGTTTTGTACGATTCAGCCATGGTCCAATCGCACGTTTTGTGCGACTAAGGCCTCTTCAAATTTTGTTTTTCTTGAAAATTTAATTCCTTTGATAATTATAATTATTTTTTAATGGTAGAGCATCTGCATGTGGAGCAGAAGGTTTGGGGTTCGACCCCTACTGGGCGCAGGTATCAATTGGGGTTTCTTGACTGCGCGCATCTCTCTTTACTCCCTCCTTGGGGGTACGGGTATGATTTGTCCGCATCTTTTAAGAAAAAGAAAACCCCCACTCGTACCCTGCCTTGTGCGGGATACCGAGAAGGTCCTTTCCCTTTTCCTTATTTTTTAAGTTATTACATTTAATAAATATGTATTAAATTATTTTATTTTATTATATAATTATGTATATGTTTTATTTTATTTTATTTTATTTGAGGAAAACATCAAAAGGCAATAAATTAAGCTTGACCCGTCAAGACTAGAAGCTCTTGGGGGAATGGTTCCATATAAATTTTTTCATTCGCTGTACCCGCATCCCATCTAGCAATAGAGTGGGCTACGGTGTTTCCATTACGGGAAATAAAGCTACAAACAAAACCATCAAAAACATGGATTAAAGAGAACAATTTGTCATTTATTTACTTAAATTATTTATTTGTGTTCTTTTAAGTTATTTATTTAAATTATTTATTTGTGTTTTTTAAGTTATTTCATTTGTATTTACTTAATTTATTTAACTAAATTATTTATTTATATTGTGCGACTTGTCTATTTTTTTTTATTTTAGATAAAATTATTTTTTAACAACTGAATAATAACTTACTTTAATAATTCAATTTCAAATAAAACAACATAAAGAAAAAACATAATTAAATAAATTAAGTAAACAAAAATAAAATAAATAAATAATTGAAGTACGTAAAACATAAACATAATTATATAATAATAACTTAAGTAAAATAAATAAATAAATAAATAATTTAAACAAATTAAACATAAACATAATTACATAATAAAAATAAAATAAATTAATAATTATATTTAAAAGTATTAAATTTTAAAAAAAGAGTTAAAAAATTGAAAAAATACGGCCCCAGTCGCACAAAACATGCGACCAGACCATGGTACAGTAGCACAAAACGTTCGACTGGACCATGGTTGAGTCACACGTTTTGTGCGACTCAACCATGGTCCAGTGGCACGTATTGTGCGACTAAGACACGTTCTTCATTTTTTTTTGAAAATTTAATTCCTTTAATAACTATAATTATTTTTTAAGTTATTACATTTAATAAATATGTAATAAATTATTTTATTTTATTATATAATTATGTATATGTTTTATTTACTTAAATTATTTATTTGTGTTCTTTTAAGTTATTTCATTTGTATTTACTTAATTTATTTAATTAAATTATTTATTTATATTGTGCGACTCGTCCATTTTTTATTTTTAGATAAAATTATTTTTTGACAACTAAATAATAACTTACTTTAATAATTTAATTTTAAATAAAACAACATAAATAAAAAACATAATTAAATAAATTAATTAAATAAAAATAAAATAAATAAATAATTTAAACAAATTAAACATAAATATAATTATATAATAATAACTTAAGTAAATAAAAATAAAATAAATAAATAATTTAAACAAATTCATAAATATAATTACATAATAAAAATAAAATAAATTAATAATTATATTAAAAATTAATAAATTTTCAAAAAAAGTTAAAAAAAGTTAAAAAAATCGCACATAACCATGTTCTAGGCGCACGTTTTGTGCGACTGTACCATGGTCTAGTCACACGTTTTGTGCGACTGAGGCCTGTTCTTCAATTTTTAATTTCTTTTTTGAAAATTTAATTCCTTTAATAATCATAATTATTTTTGAAGTTATTAAGTTTAATAAATATTGTAATAAATTATTTTATTTTATTATATAATTATGTATATGTTTTATTCACTTAAATTATTTATTTGTGTTCTTTTAGGTTATTTCATTTGTATTTACTTAATTTA
Source organism: Amaranthus cruentus (assembly GCA_019425755.1). Lineage (NCBI taxonomy): Eukaryota > Viridiplantae > Streptophyta > Magnoliopsida > Caryophyllales > Amaranthaceae > Amaranthus > Amaranthus cruentus. The sequence continues at coordinate 5,082,239 of CM033458.1, read as the reverse complement.
TTTAATTATATTATTTATTTATGTTGTGCGACTCATCCATGTTTTTTGTTTATTTTTAGAGTGATAAAAGTGTTAACAGTGAGTTTGAAGTGTTTGATAGAAGTTTTAAGTTCAGGGGCATTTTTGTCATCTTAATTATTTAATTTAAAATAGGGACGGCGATAAAATGAAAAGGGTGGCGATAAATAATGTTTCCCAATTTAAATGCATGTATTTAAGAATCAATTTAATTTTAAGAAAATGATATATAGAACAGAATCTTGTATTTTTAATGTAATTTATTATTGTTCTGGGTCGAAGCCAAATTTTAATTTATAGAGAGCTAAATAGTTGATAAACTAGAATTTTTTTTTATCATTGTCGATTATTTGGCTGTTTGGGGTAGCCGAACGCCTAAGGCCCCAAAAAATAAGAAGCCTCAAATATTTAATGATGTTATTTAGGCTCGGTTCTGTGAAGTTGTTGCGTGTATTTGGCTATTTGGCTAAATGCATGTATTTCAGTGGGATTGAATCGCTAGGGGAGCCAGAGGTAACCATAGGAGGTGAAGTTGTTGCGTGTACGTCCAAGTTCAAATATTTGGGTTCTGTGATCCAGAGCGACGGGGAGATTGATGGAGACGTTACTAATTGTATACAAGCGGGCTGGCTTAAGTGGCGAGCAGCAACCGGGGTATTTTGTGATAAAAAGTTTCCGAGGCGATTAAAAGGTAAATTTTACCGCGTTGCGATTAGGCCGGCGATGTTATATGGGACAGAATGTTGGCCTGTAAAGAAGGTTTTCGAACAGAGGATGGAAGTAACGGAGATGCGTATGTTGAGGTGGATGTGTGGTAAGACTATGTTGGATAGGATAAGAAACCAGGAGTTCAGGGAGACGTTAAGGGTTGCACCTATCTCCGCAAAGATGCGGGAGAACAGGTTGAGATGGTTTGGGCATGTGCAGAGAAAGACACATGACGCCCTAGTAAGAAGGATCGAATGCATCATAGTGGAGGGTAAGAGAAGTCGAGGTCGACCTAAGAGAACGTGGGAGGAACTGAAACAGTTGCATAAATTAGTTTCATTTTAATTACGAATTTAACGTCTAAATATTTTAATTAATGATGGTAGTAAATAAAAAATAAATAAAATTATACGATGATTAGAAACTTGTCAACTCGTAACATAGATATGAAGTGTAACAAGTAACGTAAACTTTGGAGGTAAAAACTTAAAGTTGAGCAACTACCCATAACGTTTCGGGATAATTATAATACTTACCCGAAAAATTTATTTACCTATGTTGAGAATAAATTAAATATTTCATACCCATATACAAGTGATTTTAAACATGAAGTACAAGTTAGATAACTTGTTACATGTACAACAATTTTTACCCAAACCTTAAACTATCTTAGATAAATCTTTCTTACACTATAATAGACCAAATTAAGGACAAAAACCACCTAAAATCAGCCCCAAACAACAGCCCCATATGGCTGTCCCCTACCCCCTTTTAGCTCTTTGTACACTTACATACTCAAGCAAAGTGTACAAACATGCAAGAGACAATTATTAGAAGCAAAAACACTTCAAGTACAGACCATTTTATTCAGCCATAATAACCAACAAATTGCTCCCAAATTCATCCAAGAACAAACACTAGAATCCTTCAAAGTTTCAACTACAAAAACACCTTCTTTTCTCATCAAATCTTCTTCAAAAACCCATCTAAAACTTCTAAAAATTTATGTTTATAAACTCAAATCTTCTATAAAAATAATGTTCATCTCAAGAGCTTTCCATAGACACCAAACTTGGAGAAATCCACCAAGTATAGAGTAAGTTATGTTTATTTCTTTATTTCACTTGTTTTGTTAAAACTTGTTCATGTAAAATTCTTTTTACATGGAATCTTTCTATAAACTAAGATTATTGTAAAAATGGATATTTCAACATAATAACTAAGAAAAATAATCTCTTAAGAAGGCCAAAAAATTTAGGCTAAAAGAATAAAATTTGAAATATTTTTCTTCAATCAACTTACATTCTCCTATTTTTGTTTCCTAGCCAAAAACTCTCAAGTTGTGGGACTTGTTCAACAAGTGTTGGTCAACACTAATCAATCTCCAAAGTAACAAAATATCAAAGAGTAAGTAAATCTAACAATTTTATTTAGAAATCAAAAGTCATTAAGTTACATAGAAAGATCCGAAATGATACTATTTTTGAATTTTTAAAAATAAGTGTAGCAAAGGAGTTGGATCTTAGTTATTGAGAAGTAGTAGCAAAGGCTAAAGAGTACTTTCAGAGCTAAGGATCGAGGTATGTCACATGGGGTGATTTTTAAAGGATTTAAGAACAAGTTGGGAAAGTTTTGTATGAACTTGTTTTTAAAAATAAGAGTCCCAAAAAGAAGTTCTTAAATCTTGAAAAATGATATCAAAATGATAATTTTAAGTATGAAATGATTTATTACATGTATTATTATTGTGGGCATCATGCATGTTGATTTTATGAATTGTTGTGTGGTTAAAGGCATGTTTAATAATACTTTGTGAAAGTATTTGTGATGGAAATGGTTATATGGATTTGGAAAATTTTTAAAATGCATTTAAAAAATAATTTTCAGTAGCTATATGTTAAAAAAAAAATCTCTTGAATAATTATGTTGCAATTTATTCGTTAAATCGATATTTTTAAGGGATTTTAAGGTGTTAAATACTCTTATTATAAAACATTGTATTAGATTAACTTTTGATCACCAAAACTAATTACGAAAAGCATATTATAATGTCTGCAACAAGATTTGGCCATAATATATTTATTTTGGAATTTTTCATGATTTTTGAGAAATCGTTAAATTATTTATCGGTAAATTGTGAAATAGTAAAATATAAAATAATTACCATATGAAGACATATGGACTTGAAAGTTTTGTCACATACTCAAATGGACAGTAACTAATGTTGGTAAATGTTTGGGAATATTTTGTTGACGTTTAAGGACCTTAATAATTTTTACTCGGTTATTAATAATCGGTAAGTTAGAAAACGGTAAAATATAAAATAAATATTAAATCACGTCTTTTGGACATGAAACTTTTATGAGACACTCATATTAACAGTAGATACTTGTACAAAAGTTTTTATGGATTTTAATAATCATATATGGACTTAAATAAATTTTGTTCGGTTTATCGGTAAAATAACAATATTAATTATTAAAAATACCCCACATAATTTCTAATAGTTATTTAAAATTTTATATTCCTTAAAATAGTTTCCAGAACATCAAAAATTTTTTATTTTATTTTATTCGGACTTAAATAATTTTAAACTGATTTTATTTTATTTATTGATAAAATGCCTATATAAAATAATAAAGTATCATACGTGATATTTATAAGTTTAAATGGGCTAATAAAAGTATTATATGACTTCTGAAACTTTAGTATAATTTTATTAAGCTAATTATTAATTATTTACTAATTTATCAAATTAATAAAAATTATTTAATTATTTAAAGGTGTAATATTTTAGTTAAATTTGGGTAAAAATAAACCTATATCAAAAATTTATAATTGTGTTAGTAACCTACTTCCGCATAGTATAAAATAATTTCTACTTAAATGGTTTATAAATTTCACGAATTTAAGATATCATTCAAATAACGGTAAATACCTAAATTGTCGAAATTAATCGTAAAATCATTATAAATTGGCATAACAGATTATAATCTGATGGGAAAACCTTAAATTCATTTTAATTAATTTATCATAATGACTTGATTAATTTGGGCCTTGTTGGAGAATTAATATGTATTTTGTAAATCAATTATCGATTTTATTATCGGTAAAACTATATTGTATTTAAGAAAATAGTGTTTTATGAAATCTTTTGTCATAATGATTTTATAGACTTATGAACTATATTATAGTTGTTTTGAACGAATTTCAAAACTCTTAGATTGAACAAAACATTTTAGTGGTTTCCTTGAAAAATCATATTGAATTTTAATCACTTTTTGTTACGATGCATTTCCACACATGCTAGTGATGCCCCAATATAATACAAAGGTTATGTTTGATGATGTGATTATTCTAAGCATGTTTTACCATGTGGGAAAGATTATGATATAATTTTTGCTATGTTGCAAATAAAGTATGTTTTATTATGTTGCAAAGAAAATATATTTATCATACAGGAAAATATTGATATTTACGACTTTTCAAATGCTATTGAAATTCCAAGAAATATATTATATACAAAAATGTTTTAACCTAAATGGCGGGTACATATGCAACAACAAATGTTGTATGCATGATTAAATGGCTCACCAATGCTGAGCGCGTATTGTACACAATACCATTGTGTTACACTTGCCGGACATGTCGCGGACGGTAGACCGACTACCAACCGAGTCACAGGATGACTCACAGAGTACCCATGCAAACTTATTATTTGAGTTTGAAGTTGATTTGGATCCATTGAGATCTTATGATTTATGATGAAAAATGAGAACTTGGAATTATTATGAAACCATTGAATTGAGTTTGAATGATGATATGATTTATCAAATGAAAAACCATCTTTCAAAATGAATTTACTCAAACCAAAATGTTTTAACAACTTGTTTGACGGGCACTAGTGTGTTATACTCAGCCTTTTGCTGATACTATGCTTTGTATGTTTTCCAATGGTTTTTGTTTTTAGAGTGAATCCCAATGGCACCTCGATGAAGAAGTGATATGCGAGTGAAGGACGAACTTGAGTTGGAGTTTGACTCCCTTTTGTTTAGATCTCTTTATTGTATCTAAGAGAGTATTAGTACAGTTGTTTAGATTTGAACCATTTAAAGATGTAATTCGAACTTCAGAGTTATTTCAATTTGGTTGTAATTTTCCTTTATTTTAGACAACTAAGACTTCCGTTATATTGCTTTGGTTTTGGTTCAAGTATTTTACTTGGACATTGGTTAAACCTTTAAGTAACCCCCTTAATTGTGCTGGCAAAAGTGAGATTCCGCTTGTTTAATACTAAATTCCAATTAGTCTTTGCCTACATAATTTGGGGCGGTTACAGGAACAAATCAAAAGTAATATGCATGAACTTCACCTCTCCAAAGACCTGACCAGGGATAGGGCCAGTTGGCGGCGCCTTATCCAAGTCCTAGATTAGTAAACTTGTCCCTTTACCCCCTCGTTCGTCTTTATCCTTTGCCTTTTTGTCGCTTTTTACTTGTTTCTTTGATCTTATCTTTGTTTTTGTGTGTGTTCTTCTATTCTATTTGCCAACTGCAGGTTCCTCTTGCTAGAAGACCGTTCTCGAGCCGGGGGACTCTTTGATCGCACTCTCCTTATGGGTATGAGCATGCCATCGTTCCTCCCTCCCCAGACCCTGATCATAGTTTTCTTTGAGCGGGATACACTGGGTATGATGATGATGATGATATTTAGGCTCGGTTCTAAGCCACACTTTTAATAATTTGTTTTTATACTTTTTTATTTTGAAATAATATAATGTTACAATATATTTTGTCTCAAATTATTTTTCTTGAAGTGGAATATTTTTTGTCTTTTAGTATAATAATAATAAATCCCAGTTTAAGAGATATTGTTAAATAAATAAGCCATCTAAAATCGTTGTTCTGCCCTTTTATTTACTATATAAAAACTAGTTAAATTATGAAAATAAATTTTAATATCATGTAGACTTAAATGAACTTGGATCATAGTAAAACTTATATTCAACAAATAGAATTGAAGTTTGCCTATAATTATCTCTTTTGCAAAACCAAGTATTTTTGACTCCATTATTCGCCTCTAAAGTCTCAAAAAAATACAATGAAAATTAATATAGCAAAAATATAAAGACACACACTAAACATGATGAACGTAAAATTATGAAAGATATAGTGTAATAACATTCTAATATAAACTTATTAGTCTGTTACAAAAATAGTTCGGATTAAGATTTGATCCCTTAACCCGATGTTACAAATATGTTACTCCAACCATTCAGCCATAGTAATATTTGTTTTTTTTTTTTGCACTCTTTAAATTAGTAATCGTATATTAGTAAGGGGTCCTATTTCGATAATGCAACGAAGAAGTGCAAAAGACACTTAAATTATCTGGAGATAGGTGTAATCGGGGACGATTGTCAATATGCTGAAAGTGCTTATGTTCCTTCCGTTGATGAGACCTCAAATTCTGCAATACAACGTTAGCCTTTCCGGGGGGTGGTTTCCCGGAAAACCCCTACGACGCTCAAGTCAGATCGGGAAACCGAAAGTAATGTATATATGATAATTAATGAATGCAAGATTAACGGATTATAGGATGAGTTCAGATCAATTGAAGGATATTTGATTAAAGTATCAATTGTAAGTAGTAATAGGAATATAAAGGCTTCGTTCGTAAATGAATGATGCAACAAATATTTATATAAGTATAGAATGAGAGTGGGTTACCAAAAATAAGAGTAGTGATAGTAGTGGACAAAGGGGGTAGTTCGGGTTTGACTAAATAAATTAAGAGTTTATTATTGACCCCGTAATATTAGCCCCCACGCATGAAAAGTGATAGAGGAGGGAAATTTATGTAGCGAGGGCATCAGCCTTTATGCGAATAAAATCATACCTGTGGTGCAGACGAATTAAATGTTCGGAAGAAACCATACAATAAGATTCGAATAAAATAAACTTTGAATTCTTGCCTCAATGAGTCCATGCTTGGTTGAAGCCCCATGAATAATAAATATTTGGCCTTTGGGCCACTGTTGATGATTTGGCCTTAGAGGCTAGTATGATGTTCGACTTTTGAGCCTGATATGATGATTTGGCATTTAAGCCTGATATGATGATTTGGCATTTGAGTCTGATATGATGATTCAACATTTGAGCTTGATATGGTAATTAGGCATTTGAGCCTGATATGATAATTTGGCATTTGAGCATGATATGATGATTTGGCATTTGAGCCTGATATGATTATATGGCCCAACAGTCAATCACTTGGGACTTAGATAAGGAAACATAATAGATGAATCTCTCTAAAGCATTGATGAATATTTGGATCGGACATAAGTCCGCATTTAATGAATATTTGGATCAGGCATAGGTCCGCATTGCCCAGCCGTCTATCACCCGGGACATACATAAGGAATCAAACTAGGTGAATCCTTCGAAAACATTGATGAATATACTGATCGGACATAGGTCTACTTAATAAGTGATCAAGTTACCTAACTATGTGATGCTATGAATGCTTTGACAAATAATGTCCAAAATCACTCGTTTGGGGGCTAAATAAGAGTTTGAGTTATCAAGATAGGTGACACTCGCAAGGATCTCACTTTCAAACAAGGTGAAAGTTTGATAACTAAGATGAATACTAAGAAAATATCGCCCAAAATCAATCATTTGGGGACTTAAATAATAATATGACTTTCAAACTAAGTGAAAGTTTAGATGATTCCATAATTTGACAAAATAAAGTTCACGTTTCGGGATTTCAATAATAATAAGGATTTTCATATTAGGTGAAACATCAGATGACTTCATAATATGAATAATTACGTCCACGTTTTGGGACTTGAATGATAACATGACTTTCAAATTAGGTGAAAGCTCGGAGGACTTTATACATTCGTCGTTGAAAAACCACATATAAGTAAGACCCAATATAATAAGAATAATAATGGTGAAGTACTGAATTCCCACGTAGATATGATAAACGATTCGCTTAATATGTGCCAATATCATAGTTCATCACATTTTTCGTTGACCCATGAATACAACAAATACGAAACACCCGATATACATTGATGAATAAAAGCAAGAATAGCTGTATGATGATCATCAGATTGATACAATATATTCTTCACTTGGCAATATTAGTGAAAAATTTGCATCCTTTATGTAGCATTTCATTAGAAGGCGATAGCGATGATTTTGCTCCATGTATCGAGTCACCTAAAATGGTTCTTTCACGGGTGGATGGTTTGAACCATTATTAGATCATACCTGGATCCAACCAATATAGTCAATGTAGGTTGTTTTCCGGGGATCCGATGTAGAGTTTAAACCATTGTCAAATCATACCCGGATCCAGCCAATACATTAAATGTTGGTAGTTTTTCACGGATCCGATGTAGATAGTTCGAACCACGGTCATACCATACCCGAATCCTGCCTATAGTCGTCACTGTAGGTGTTTTTTTGGGGATCCAATGTAGATAATTTGATCCATTATCATATCATACTCGGATCCAACCAATACATTGAAATGGGCAAAATGTGGACTGATCTTTTTTTAGACCGAAACCACTTTGCTGCAGTGAGTTTGAAAACATTCTACGGGTCATCTAAATCCTATAGATAGTGCATCAAATCGAACTTCAACAATGAGACTGAACTTTTTAGTATGTTGTAGTTGGTTTGGAAACATTATACGGAACTAAAATCCTATATAAGGTGCATCAAACCGACCTTCAACATTGAATGATTATCTTTCATAACGAATATCACATACGAAGTCATATTATGGTCAACATTCACTTTATTACCAATTAAGAGAGTCGTGTATTGCACTTGGCAATTTAATGTTGACTCTTTATAATTTTTCTTTGCTCCCATTTTCATAATTTGTTTCATAATTTGTTTCATAACATAAACAATAGTCTCTCTAACTCTTTATAATTTAATAATGACTCATGAAGCTTGACACTTGGCAACTCTTCAACCATTGTAAATGCATTAGAATGATCAAGTAAAGAGACATACTTTATTTGTGTTATGACATTTCATTTAATACATTTTGACAGGGTCTTTAGGATTACTTTAAAATATTGCCTATGTGGTTGCTTGCAAGGGGATAATGCAATATACAATGCCCCAAGACGGTTATTTTCTTGTGGTAGCTTGTATTGCATCGAAATTCATCAACACAACAATATAATCAATTGTAACTTTAAAAGTACAATTTGGGATAGTCCTCCAAAAATGGAACCTTACTATCTGATTTTATCTCATTTTGATTAGATGATTAAAAATACAAACTGATTTTGCGCGCAAGAAGATATAAAAAGGATGATTTCGAGAACCATTACTCAATTTCATGTGTCTTATTAATAATATCTTGACATTTTTCTTTAAATTCAACTAGCAAAACACTTAAGCAAATACTGTTGATCCTTACTCCAATTACACTTCTGACTTATACCCACCCAATGAAAAAAATATCATGGAACAGTTATTTACCATAAGTTCGGGTGTCCTCACGCAATATTTTTATATTTATATTTATTTGAAAAAGCCACGACTTTTATGAATCGATCCCCACAAACGGCGCCAAATTGTTTCGATAATGAAACGAGGAAGTGCAAAAGACACATAAAATACCTGGAGATAGGTGTAATCGGGGACGATTATTAATATGCTGAAAGTGCTTATGATCTTTCCGTTGATGAGACCTCAAATCCTGCAATACAACGTTAGCCTTGCCCCGTGGTGGTTTCCTGGAAAACCCCTTCGATGTTCAAGTCAGATAGGGAAACCGAAAGTAATGAATATGAGTTCAGATCAATTGAAGGAATATAAAGGCTTCATTCGTAAATGAATGACACAATAAGTATTTATCTAAGTAGAATGGGAGAGGGTTACCAAATATAAGGGACATCATGGGTATCATGGATGATAGTAGGTGGTTATTTTAGGGAGGTTATGGGTGACCAGAGGGGTTATTTTAACGAGTGACTAAGAGTACGTAGTGATAGTAGTAGACAGGGGATAGTTAGGGTTTGACTAAACAAATTACGAGTTTATTATTGACCCCGTAACAGAGCCAAAACTAAAAATACAAAGTATCTCTTTTTTGAAGGTTAGTTCAAATTACGAGTTTATTATTGACCCCTGTTAATCATAAAATTTTTTTACAATATAAAATTTTCAAGAAAAAGTTAATCATAAAATAGTAAAATATAATTAAGAATCTTTTGATTTAAGCTACCGCTTGTTCAAATTTAGCTACTGATTTCATGTTGTTATTTCAAAATGTTACTTATTTAGCTTTTAGCTACTGATTTCATGTGTTAGCAACTGATTTTATCAAACAGTGGTTGATCATGGCAAGCAGTGGTTGTTAATCTTTTCTTATAAAGAGATAAATCACCCCAATATCTTTCTTCATTTTATAATTTCATAAGTAAATAAATAGTATGCTGGAAAATAAGTTTAGTTTTCCTATAAAAAATGACTAAATGAGCAAAATTAAATGGATTAATTCTGTTGAACATTTAGTGTCTAATTATCCTAAGTTAATAATCACTAAGTACTACTAAAGTACTGGGATAATATGTATTAAAATATTAGGTCTAAAAGAAGTTCAAAGGATAGGACAAAACGGAAATAAGGAAAACCAAGTCAGCACAAAAAGCCGACTCGACTTTCCTTGGTATGGATCTAAAGCCGACTCGGCTTTAGGTTCTGGAAAACAGATTTTCTTCAGGAGGAAAAGCCGAGTAGGCTTTCATTGATAGGGATCATACAACCGACTCGACTTTTGCCATTGATATGACCGTTGGGTCTCTTCTTGATCCTTGAATTGATTGCATTGGATTCCTATTCTTAATTCACTGTAATTCAGAGGTTACAAAGGAATTATATGGTGAATAGTGCTCAATTTGATCATTACGGGTGATTATTAAGGCAATGACTCTTAGCTATACTATTGTAGTATAAATAGGGGCTTGGTGTTGAGTAGAAGGTACACCTTTTTTTTGAATTTTTCTTCTCTTCTTCTCTTTTGCTCGTGTTCTTTTCAAGAGAGTAATTAACTTTTGTTTAGAGCTTCCAATTCTTATAATTTCAAAACACTTTGTTATTAAGTTATACACTCTAAGTACTAAGAGTATGTTGTGTTGTTTGTATCTCTTTGTGATATTCCAAGCATCAAACCCAAGTACCTTTGTGGGGGAAATATCACAAAAGGAAAGTGATCACACCCCTACAATAGTATCAAGTTTCCGGGTAACGGTTGTCGTTACAAAGGAATCTTCAAGTTATCTTAGTTTTGTTATTTGTAAGTTTATATTTTGTCATCAACAAAGGGATATATACACATTGCTATTTTCTTTTGTGATATAATCTTCGGGATGGCAACTATCAAAGATTTTACATCTAACTTTGCTAAGTTGAAAGAGTTTGTCGGTGTCGATTTTCGACGTTGGCAAAAAAAGATGATGTTCCTCCTAACAACTTTGAGCGTCAATTACGTGATAAATTCACCCAAACCAGAGGAGTCGGAAAATGAAACTCTTTAGCAAGCAAGGAAGATAAGTAAGTGGGAAAATGATGGTTTCATTTGACGGGGTCATATCCTCAATGGAATGCAAGATTCACTCTTTGACATCTACCAATACCATGAGTCCGCTAAGGAATTGTTGGATGCCTTGGAGAACATACATGGCGGAGGATGCAAGTTTCAAAAAGTTTCTTGTAAGTAATTTAAATTCTTATAAGATGGTAGAAAACTGCCCTATAATTGATCAATTTCATGAGTTACAAAGTATGCATGCCAATCTATAATTACATAAAATGGAAATAGATGAAGTTTTTCTTGTTTCAAGCATTATAGACAAGTTGCCTTCTTCTTGGAGGGATGTTAGACATGCTTTAAAGCATAAAAGAGAGGAGATTACACTCTCTGATCTTGGACAACATATTTTTGTTGCGTTTAGCATAGGGATTCAAGAGAATCGGACGGATGAAAATCCTAATGTTGGAACTATTAACATGGTTGCAGAAGGGAGACCATCCCATTCCGGAGAGAAAAGGAAGAAGGTAGATTCTTCAAAGGGGAAGGCCATTGTCTCAAATACCGAAAAGGTATGTTGGGAATGTGGTAAACCCGGACACCGAAAGAAAAATTGCTTTGTTTTCATGAACAAGCAAAAGAAGGTAAAGGGCAATGGTCAAGCTTCTACAAGTAAAGACCCTTCCAATCAAGGTAATCATGCAATTTTGAATGAAAATTCTTCTTTGAATTTTTCTTCAATGAATACTAATTTAAGTGTTGTGCAGGATGATCCTTTGTTTTGGTGGATCGATTCGGGGGTTTCGAGACATATATGCAATTCTAAAAGATGGTTAAAAACCATTCACAAGGTAGTTGAGGGCAAACATCTCTTTATGGGAAATAACGCACCTATCATGGCCCAAGGTAAAGGACAAATTGAGCTATTGTTTACTTCGGGGAATCTCTTAGCTTTAAGGGATGTTTATTATGCACTAGAAATTAATAGAAATCTTGTCTCGGGTCCCTTTTTGAATCGATTGGGCTACAAATTAGTATTTGAAGCCGATAGGTGTATTATCTCTAAGAATAACTTGTTTGTAGAATGTGCTTATTTATCTAATAGTTTGTTTAAGTTGTCTTTGGATTTAAATAAGAACTTTATATGTAATATTTCAAGCATGAATGATAAGGACGATTTACATTATTTGTGGCATGTTAGATTAGGACATGTGAATTGTGATAAAGTTTCTTTTATGTCTAAGCATGATTTAATTCCTATGTGTGTTAAAATGTCTAAAAATTGCAAAACGTGCATGTTAAATAAGATCATAAGGACACCCTTTAAAAGTGTTGAACGAAAATCTAAAATTTTGGAATTAATCCATAGTGATCTTTGTGATTTTCATAGTACACTATTTGGGAAATAAGAAATATGTCATAACTTCTATTGATGATTTTTCCAAGTTTTGTTATGTATATCGTTTACATACAAAAGATGAGGCTCTTGATCACTTTAAGATTTACAAAAATGAAGTAGAAATACAACTTGGTAGTAAACTTAAAAGGTTAAGAACCGATAAAGGAGGTGAATATTATGATCCAAACTATTTTAACTCAATGGGTCTTATACATGAAACAACCGCGTGATACGCACCACAATCAAATGGTGTGGCGGAGAGAAAAAACCGTACTCTACAAGAGATGGTTGATTCCATGTTATCCTACTCGGTCTTGAGTGATGGATTTTGGGGTGAAGCAATGTGGACGGCTTGTCACATTCTTAACCGAGTTCCAATAGAACAAATAAGGAGACTCCTTATGAACTTTGGTACAAAAAGAAACCAAAGTTAAGCTATCTTAAGGTTTGGAGTTGTAGGGCTATTGTAAGATTGCCCGGTTACAAAAGAAAGAAACTTGGTGAACGAGGGAGTGAATGCATTTTTATAGGTTATTCTACTCATAGAAAAACATATAGGTTCTAACTTGTAGTGGTTTGGGTTGTGATGATTTTGGGGTCTTCTTCTTTGCGGTTTTGCTAGAGGATGAAGATTTTTGGGTTTTTATGGTGGGTTAAGAAGATGTAGAGGGAGAAGAAATGGTGAGGTTGACGGTTTGGGGTAGGAAATAATGAGTAGAGTACTTGATGTGAGTGAATGATGTGACGTGAAGGAGTGGGTTATAAAGTTATGAAGGGACGATTACTCAAGGGTTATAACACTCCATTTAATTAATTTGTTACGTGTGTACTAAGAGTGTAACAAAGAAATGCGGGTATATTCGTTGAATTTGGCTGTTAATAACGATTTTTTTAAATACCACGATGATCCGACTCCTACTATAATTTAAGTTGACCAACTGAAAAGAGAAAAAAAATGCTGGAATTTGCGGAAAATAAAAAATAAAAAATATATTAAAAATAAAAATTAAAATTGTTAAAGTATAGTGTGAAATGATGAAATATAGTGTGAAAGGTGATTAATGGATTTACCCTAATGTGAATGCATTCACTGTAATTATGGGTAGAATTTGCCTATAATTATGGAATTTCACCATTATAAAAACACACCAATGAGTAAAAACATCTCCATCTTCTAACTTTACTCATTTTACTTCCTCTTTATCTCTCCATGTTTTAACACGTTATTAGCACCATCTCTACCCTTAATAATCAAGAAGGTAATATTCTTTAAACCTAATTATGTAATCGTTTCATCGGTACCCACAAATGGACCAACAATCAAATGGTTCAACATCGTCATCCAAGGTGTTTCTAACACATTTTTATATTTTATAATTTAGCATAATTCCATACCTTTCACTACAAACCCAGCAAGGACTGATTTAAATCAGCAACCGCTTAATAATCCCAATAATACTAATGGTCCACCAGTACCACCAACACATAATTCACATATACGACTAACTAATAACCCACTTGTCCCACCGACTAATATTCCACTAGTACAACCAACAAATAATTCATCAACACAACCAACTAATAATGCTCCAACAATATCAACTGAAAATAAACCCTCATCAAGTAATAAAAGAACTAAAGATGATGAGGGAGAAACAAATGATAAACGTTACAAGACAAATAACCCATAAAATAATTTATTGGACAATACATCACCTTTACGGATGACAAGGACACTTTATTGCTTTTGTTATTGTTTTATACAGCCTATATGGCTGGTTAACTTTTTTACCGCCTAAATGGACGGTTAGTATTATTTATCTCTTTTGTTATCTTTTGTTATTATTCTATAAACCGCCTATATGACTGGCTAATTACTTTTCTTTTACCGCCTAAATGGACTGTTAGAATTATTTTTCTTTCTCGTATATGTATGTGCATTCCTATTTCATTTGCATTTATATCTATGTGCATTTTTTTATTTACATTTTACTTTACGTATTTTTTGAGTATACATAAACAATACGGTATATTGTAGAATTTGGGATAACCCTCTATAAAACCGGATTACCCCATTTTTTTACCATATACTCCTTATCCTTTCAACTTTACTCTTTACATCAAAAACCTTTCTTCTCCTTCCGCCTTCCACCGACAATGTACTCCCATAACAAAAATAACTCACCTTCTTACTCTTCCCATCCTTTTAGATTTGAAGAAAATTTTGCCAAACTCAAATTATGTATCTCCTTAATTATGGGGTTGGTGGTCCTTCTTATAGCATTAGGAATTATAATAATTATGAAAAAGTAATTTATTTTGAAGAAGAAGAAACAAAATACACATGATTTTTTTGTTATATTTTTTGTTTATTAGTGCATTTTCTATAATAAATTGTACTAAAATATAATGTATATGCTATTTTTTTACCTTATTTAGAATTTATTGTCTTTAATTTTATCTGTTTTTTTCATTCTTTTTCTTATTATTATTATTATTATTATTATTATTATTATTATTATTATTATTATTATTATTATTATTATTATTATTATTATTTCTATTGTTCTTGATTCATTCATAAATTTATTATTTACGACAAATTCATAATAATAAACCAAGTGGGAGAATATCATGGAATTAAAACATCATAATTTTTCTTATGGTTTATTATTATGAAATAGAAGAATTATTGCATTGTCATATATACTTACAAAACAATAATAGATTATGTAGCAAGTATGGTAAAGATTACCAAAAGATTATTCAACTTATTAGACTTAACCAGGTAAAAATTCTTAGAATGGAAAGAAGATGCCATTATGAACTTAGAAACTCAAGCACTTGAACACACTGTATTAGTATTAAAAGAAAAGGATCAAACAGAGGGAACTCAAGCTACCAAAATAAAGGTAGCTACAAATCAAGAAAAGGCCAAAGCCTTAGTCCTCTTGAGGCATCATATTCATGATAGCCTTAAATCTGAATATTCATTCATAAAAGATCCCAAAACATTATGGGACTCCCTTGTTGAAAGATTTGATCACCATAAAGGGTGCTTCCTCCACAAGCTAGCCATGAGTGGAAGAATTTAAGATTTTCTGATTTTAAGACTCTCAGTGAGTACAATTCAATATTGTACCGAATTGCATCAATGGTGAAATACTGTGAGCACCCTGTGACTGATGCAGAAATGATTAAACTCACATTATCTACTTTTCATCCATCAAATATTATTCTGCAACTACAATATAGGGAAAGAAATTTCAAAAGATATTCAGATCTGAGTGTAGTACTCTCACTTGCTGAACAACATAATGATCTTGTCTGGAAAGATCATAATATAAGACCTATTGGATCTCAAGCTATTCGTGAGACACACTCTATAGAAACACATGTGCCTGAAGTACATGCTATTGAACATAAAGGCCGTGGAAATTATAATAATCGTTGTTGAGGACGCGAAAATTTCCGAGGTAGAGGAAGAGGACAAGGCCAAGTTCGTGAAAACTTTTATGGGCATGGTAGAAAGATCCACGGATCCGGTAGAGGCCATTTTCACCAAAATGGTCAAAATAATTATTACAATAATGATTCTCGAAGGGGAAAACAAGTTGGATATAAGAATAAAATAGCCATCAAGAAGGAAAAGATAGTATTTGTTACAAATGTGGCATGACAGGGCATTGGTCACGTGCATGTAGAAACAAACTTTAATGAAGCAAGCACCTCAATGGCTAATATTAATCCCTATAATAAAGCAAGCACGTCAATGCCTAATCTAGACCTTTCAGACTTCTATTTGGATGGCAAAGAATATGACGAAGATATTTGAATTTTTTTAACAATGTTGTGATGCTTACTTAATTGTATTGCCTTTCAATATGCAAACTTTCTTTATGTATTGATATCATCTAATATTAATGAAATTTTATTTTAACTAATTATCTATGTATTTAATGTGAAGATATGGATCAATTTGAAAATGAGTTCAAATATCAATGCTCCTAGATAGTGGGACAACTCACACTATCCTTAAGCACAAAGAATATTTTTTTGAGTTGAAGATGGTGACAGCAGATGTCACCACAATCTCTAGAACTACCAAACTAATAGAAGGATATGGAAAGCTCAAATAATACTTCCAAACGGAACAAAACTAGTAATTAATGATGCTTTATAGTCGAGCAAATCTCGACGAAATCTTATAAGTTTCAAAGATGTACGCCATCATTTAGAAACAATAACCGAAAACCATACTGAATATTTATGCATCACATCTGAAAAATGCGGCAAGAAAAACATTAATGAAAAATTACCAGCCTACTCATCAGGATTATATCGTATTGATATAAAATCAGTTGAGATAAACATGGTGTCTAACCAGAAGTTAGATAATAAAGAAATGATAAATTTATAGCATGACTGATTGGGTCATCCGGGTGTGGGAATGATGCAAAAAATGATTGAAACTTCAATTGGGCATCCAATGAAGAAAATGAGAATTCCCCAACCAAATGAATTATCATGTTCTGCATGCTCACAAGGCAAATTGTTAATTAGACCATCTTTAAATAAAATTGTTAGTGAAACTCCTAAATTCTAGAAAGAATTCATGGAGATATATGTGGGCCAATTAATCCTGCTTCTGGGCCATTTAGATATTTTATGGTATTAATTGATGCCTCAACAAGATGGTCACATGTAAGTCCCCTACCAACTAGAAATGAGGCATTTGCGAAATTACTTGCTCAAATCATTCGATTTAGAAATCAATTTCCAAATCATACAATTAAACGAATAAGGCTTAACAATGCCGGAGAATTTACATCTCAAACTTTTAATGATTATTGTACGTCAATTGGAATTGACCTAGATCATAAAATTATATAGAAAAGATTCTAAAAAGATTTCATATGGAGAAAGCTCACCCGTTAAGCTCCCCAATGATAGTGCGATCATTAAACACAAAAGATGATCCATTTTGACCATGTGAAGAAGACGAGGAGATTCTTGGCCTTGAAGTGCCATACTTAAGCGCAATTGGAGCCCTGATGTATCTAGCTAATAATACAAGACCTGATATTGCTTTCATTGTTAATTTATTAGCTAGGTATAGCAATTCACCAACAACGAGACATTGGAGTGGAATAAAACATTTATTGCGCTACCTTCGAGGAACTAAAGATCTCGGATTATTTTATCGATCAAAGCATGATGCTACACTTGTTGGATATGCAGATTCGGGATACTTATCAGATCCTCATAAGGCTAAATCACAAAATGGATATGTATTCACGTATGGAGGTACCGTAATATCTTGGAGATCCACAAAACAGACACTGACAACTACATCATCAAACCATGTAGAATTGATCGCTCTTTTTGAAACACGTAGGGAATGCGTTTGGTTAAGGTCAGTAATTGGTCATATTCAAGAAGAATGTGGCATAAACTCGATAATAAATTCTCCAACCATACTTTTTGAAGATAATATCGGTTGTATTGAACAAGTTAGTGAAGGCTTCATAAAAGGGGATAAAACCAAACACATAGCACCAAAACGTTTCTTTGCACATGACCTCCAGAAGTATAAAATAGTAAAAGTAGAACAAATTCAATCAAGCGAAAATCTTGCAGATCTGTTCACAAAGTCCCTTCCATCAAAGAGGTTCGATTAACTTGTACGTAAAATTGGAATGTGTCATTTACGAGATATTTGTTGCACTCAAGGGGAGAATCATACTCACTGCACTCTTTTTCCCTTTGTTCAAGTTTTTATCCCATTGGGTTTTTCCTGACAAGGTTTTTAATGAGGCTGTATTCAATAGAAATATTGTAGTAATATTTTACTTTTTTTTAATAATTAGAATGCATTCAATGTGAATGCATTCAATGTAATTATGAGTAGAATTTGCCTATAAATATGGAACTTCACCATTGTAAAAACACACCAATGAGTAAAAACATCTCTATCTACTAACGTTACTCATTTTAATTCCTCTTTATCTCTCTAAGTTTTAACAAAACTTAACTTGTCCTTATTTTTATTTTATTTTTTTTAATTTGAGGACTTGACAAGCGGGGTAAGAGGAGCACTAGCAATATACTCTCCTAAATCCATAGGACACTTCCCAGCTAGAAAGAGATTAACCACCGCGGAAATAGAGTCAACTAACTCATCAGATACAGCCACAGCAGCACCACTCAAGCAATCCAGAAGGTGCTGAGCACGTAAACCGTCCCTACCACATGATGTGCCACGTGGAAAACTCTTAATTCGGTCCAAAACAATTGCAGAAGTAGTAACGAGATGAAGGCCATCAACAGGTAAATCAGGCAAGGATGGAGCTGGAGAAGTAGGGTGTTTAGACTGTAGATCCGCAAGAGTGGCGTCATTATAAGGAGCAACGCCTGAAGAAGAAAGAACCCGAACTGCAGCAGTGTAATGGTCGTCACAAACCTTCCTACTACATTGCTTGGTATTACGGTCCTCCAAATCAAGGTCCTCATCACCCACCATGGAAAAAGTAGGAGAATCCTCTGCCATAGTATCCTTCACAAGCTGCAACATACCACCTGGTGCACTCCAAGTACAAAAAGCACGGGAAATACTCTCTTCTTGATGCCGACGTTTTATAGTAGACCTAGACTCAGAGCTGCTCCGCGGGCGAAAGGTTTTAAGGATGCAAAGAGGTAACACCAACAAAGAGACCCAATTAGAAATAACATCAGGCCTAGAAACCACCTTATCAAGAGCACCTTTCAGAACCCGAGAAAACCCCAAACGACACTTAGGAGGTATAGACTTGACAGTACGAAACCCCTTAGAGAACAAACGATCAAGAAGAGCCACATCAAAACCGAACCGATAATCTTGCACCAAACAACCGAGGCGCCCAAGCTGAGCCTAAGAAGAGGGATCTTACGGCTTGGAGAAACCATGAAGCACAAAACGAACAACACCATCTCCCGCATCCGAGGGTTATACAAACTCACTCGGACCATGACGACACTTAGCCCGATGCGTATGCGTTTTGTAGCAAACCCCACATAACCAAATCCCCATACGCGAAAAAGTAACTTCAGCCTCAGTATAAACCACCAAATTAGAAGTAAGAGAATTTCGAGTGACATCCCGCGCACTAACACAAAAATGACGATCACAAAGATGTTTAATCAGAGAACTTCTACTAAGGCCATTGCCACATCCATCTTGACAACCACTAAGACCCAGAAAAGGGCAATGAAACATCAATTGGGGGACCGACATATCTGGTCGGAGAACCAAACCACCCGCCGTAGGCTCACAAACACAAACAGACATGGACACAGCACGAACTGAAAACATGATCAGGAAAGAAGAGACCACATAAGTTCAACCCACCAAAAGTCCAAGCCATCTAAAAACCAACCAACCATGTACCAAAAAACCCCCACCCACAATATTGTCGCAGCACCCCGTAGCACCAAAGAACCAAAGAACAGCAACAGTACCCCGTAGCACCAAAGAACCCCCACCCACAATATTGATTCAGCCCGAAAAACACCAAACATACATGAGAATAATAGAAGAATATATGTAAGGATGTCAAACCAAGCAAAATCAAGCACAAATCAAGCGAAATTGTCTAGTTCCTTAAGAAACCTGGTTTGCATATGGGGATGTTCAAGCACAAATTCAGAGGAATTTCTATCAATATACTATGAAGATATTTAACAGTATATATCATGAAGATCTCTTGTTATAATCAACCCAAAAGTATCATTATGATGGAAGAATTATGGTGCATAAAAATGATGATACCAAGCCGTAACTATGAGAAAAAGAAAAATTCTAATTTTTATTTCTTTTTCTAGTAATGTTGCAAACCCTACTTACTTAGTTTTGCCAAACAGAGAAGAAGGATGGCCGGAGAAACCACGTGGACTCCTGTACTAGCCGGAAAGAGAGAAAAGAACAACACCACGGTCAAAATCGAGAACCCTAGATCTGAAACCCACTGATCCAGCACACCCCACCATATTTTGGCAGTATCCTGTGCACCTCACCGTTGACTGGACCCCTGAGCCACTCGCACCCCACCGCTGACCGGCCGCTGTCGCCTGAAAAACCCACACAAAGCCACTCCTAAGCGCTCTGGCTGTATCCTGTGTTGTGTCCATGTCTACCGTTGAACTTATGTGGTCTCACTCTCATGTGATAGAGAGAGAGAGGTGTGTGGTCGGTGTGCCAAAAGTCCAAGCCATCTAAAAACCAACCAACCATGCACGTTAAAATATAAATGCCCATTAAGAGTCTCACTCTCATGCGATGTAGAGAGAGAGGTGTGTGGTCGGACTTCGTGGTCAAGCTTCAGGTGGTCTTTGGCTGTGGTTCAGGTGGCTTCGGTGGTGCTGACAGTGGGTAGGTTGCTGTCTTGTACGTTTGGGCTGGGCTGTTGCTGTTCTGTGGTTCAAGTGGGAGTGCGTCTTTCAAGCAGCAGTTTCACGGGGGGCTTCTCGGTTATCTAGCCCTTTTAACGTGCCAGAGGCTCGGTTTCCAAGGTTTGGTCCACTATCGTCGACAAGGTGACACTCCTCCCTTTGAATGGTGCTCAGTCTCTTGGTCAAGGTTTCTAAGAAGTACTTTATTGATCACCTAGGGGCTCCCCATTTTAGCTCGGATTAGTCTAGGTTGTATCTTGGAGATCGCATTAAGAGTGACCCTTGATTGTTTTCCTCTATAGACGTTGTTCTTAAAAAGGCAGGTATTTGGCTTTGCTGCGAGTGTTGGCGCACTTACTCATCTAGCAAGAATTGTAAGCATGCTAATGGCTATTTGTTTCTTTCTCCTGCTCCTGATGCTGATGCGATCCATGGCATACCCCGTTCCTTTGGTGCAACTTCTTATTCCGCCTTATTGTGTCTTGGAAACTTTTTACCTCGGAACATATCTGAAAGACGATCGGGCGTGAGAGAACGATGTCAACTTGATAGCATTTGTAGTGCCATTTCTAGATGGCGGGGCCTTAGTGAGACGCTCAGTTTGGTTTTAGATGTGTGAGCTGAGGTACCTCTCCCTCACGCTAATGCTAAGAAGGTTAGTAGCCTTGAAGAGTCTAATTTATATCAGTGCAAACGTAAGCTTGGAGATGGACATTTCACCGCCACCATTAAGGTTTGTTTTCATCTAGTGTGGTAGTTCCTTCCCCGAAAACCTTTCAGACTCTCGAATCTAAGCACCCTATTACCCCCCTCAGCCTTACCCTCTATCTCTTACTATGGGGGGCACTTGAAGTGTCTGAAGACGAGGTGCTTAACATGATTTATAGCTTCCCTAAAGGAACCTCGTACGGGAGGGATGGGCTTAGAGCCCAACATTTGGTGGATATGATGGGAGGTGCTGCGACAGCTATTTCTGATAGTGTATTCTGCTCTATTACCGGGGTAGTTAATTTGCTTCTCCATGGGAAATGCCCTAGCGTGCTTGGGGGCTTTAGAGCTAGCACTCCCCTAACCCCCTTGGCTAAGCCCGAGGTGGCATCCGTCCTATTGTTGTTGGAATTATATGGCGTAGGCTGGTATCTATGGTTGCTGCCTTTGCTGTTGGGAAAACTATGGGATCCTATTTTGAAGACATTCAGTTTGGGGTTGGCACTAAAGGAGGCAGTGAAGCTATTCTTCACTCTATCAACAAGCTCGTTGAATGTAAGGGGGATGTAGCTGGTATTTCTATGCTTCTGGTGGATTTTGAAAATGCCTTTATTGTTGTCGATACGAGTGTCATGTTGGCTGAAAAAAGAGCTTAGTGCGCTCTAGCTCCTTAGTTAGATTTCTGCTACTCTCAACCTAAGAGACTTTATTATGGGGATTATATCCTTTAGTCTTGCTAAGGTGTTCAACAAGGTAACCCTCTAGAGCCTTTGCTTTTTGCCATTATGTTGCACCCCTTGATTTTGAAAATCCATCAATCCTGCAAGCTTATCCTCCAGGCTTGGTATCTCGACGATGGTACTCTTGTTGGTGACACTCTTATGGTTTCCAAAGCCCTACACATTATTATGGAGGATGGGCCATCTCGGGCGTTGTTTCTCAACGTTGATAAGAGTGAACTTTTTTGGCCTCGGGAGGATCCTTGAAGTAGAGAACCTTGAGTCTTCCTACCTAACATATCTCGCCCTAGCATGGGGGTGAAACTCTTTGATGGGGCCGTGAGTACCAACAGAGTTTTT
Organism: Amaranthus cruentus; assembly: GCA_019425755.1. NCBI lineage: Eukaryota > Viridiplantae > Streptophyta > Magnoliopsida > Caryophyllales > Amaranthaceae > Amaranthus > Amaranthus cruentus. The sequence goes on along the minus strand of CM033458.1, from coordinate 5,059,328 downwards.
TGTCGTGAATTCTCCATGAAAAGAGTTTCTAAGACCACTGAACTCATGGCAGCTATTAGCAAACTTCATAATCCACAGTGTGAGCTTCTCCTACTTCGCTATTGTACTTGGGTTGGGAGGCTATTTTACGCCTTAAGGACTTGTCCTTTGGATTCGTTTGGGGATGCACAGGTTCATTTTGACCTTGCTCTGCGCGCTTCCTTGGAGAAAATTGTTACAGCCTCGGGACCGGGTTTTGGGGATTGGCAATGGAGCCTAGCCACGCTGTCGGTCAAGATGGGCGGCCTTGGCATTTACTTAGTAGGCGATGTTACCAACTATGCTTTCCTTGCGTCTCGTCTTCAAACTAGTTCGCTCTAAGCTCACTAGTACAAAAAATAGCCATTTGTAACCCCCTATTAGTAAATTTTATAATAACAAAAGATATAAGTAAAACCATTTGTATCTTTTGTTTTAAAATAAATGACACAAAAAATCCTATTTGTATCTTTTATTCTAACAAAAGACGCAAATAACTAATATTTGTATCGTTTGTTAAGACAAACGATACAAATAAGTCTTATTTGTATCGTTTGTTGGAATAAGTGATACATTTAAAACTTATTTGTATCGCTTATTCCAACAAACGATACAAATGAGCTTTATTTGTATCTTATGTTTAATAAACAATACAAATGATATTCTACAGTAGTAGCGTGCCTCATGAACTCTGAAACTTATTTGTATCGCTTATTCCATTTGGTCACTATCATTCTCCAAGAAACAATCAATAATGGTGCCAAATTTAATTCTTTTCCTCTTATATGCCCTAATTCATGAACAAAAGTTTAATCATCTTGTTCATCAATCTTTCATAACTAATTCGCAAACAACTATTTTGCTATGTACGGAATTTTACTATATTAGGGTTTCTCCTATTCTGGACACTAAGATTCTCATTCTCAAGGTATTCTTTCCCTCTTTTATTTTCGTTTTATTGTTGTTCTTTGCCCGTAAAGAGTAAAAATTTTATTTAAGGTTTGAAGTTTGAAATTATTTAGGGTTTGATTTAGGGTTAATAGAAGCTTTTAGTCTAATTAGTTATTGTAGTGTTAAGAAATATTGTGAGCCTGATGCATTTGAGAAATTTAATCAAAGTAGTTTTTGTCAGCTTGGTGGAAGCAGGGTTTAATCAAAGTGGAAGGTCTACAGAAATTCCAAGTTTAGATTCACTTCATTGTTTATCCAAATGTATGAAAACCTTCATTACCGAATGGAAGTCGGCACTATGCATGTTAGAAACTCTTTGAACCTCATTTCATTGTTTTTATCAGTATTTAATGTATGTCACAGGATACAGTTATGAGTTTAGTAGTAAAGCCATGGACGCTTTGCAGAGACGCTACAATGGCGAACAATAAGAGTTTTAGGAGAGAGAAAATGAAAAAGATTCTCTCTGTTTTGTTTTCTTATTAATTTGTCTTCACTACTGCAAATTACATCTGTAGTAACACTACAAAAATGTTGCATTAAGACTCTTAAATGTTGCAATAAAGCTTATGCAACATTTTTTGAAGTGCTGCCTTAAGTCGCGTTGCATTAGCTAAATGCAACACTTTTAATAAGTTTTCGCAACACTTTTTAGAAGTGTTGTGAATATTGATATATGCAACACTTTTTTTTCAAAATCAAAGGCAACACTTTAAATAAGGAATGCAACACTTTTTAGTTATTCCAATAAAATAAAGGCAACACTTTTTAATATCAATGGCAACACTTATGTTATTTGCCAATATATGCAACACTTACGTCATCAATCGCAACACTTTTTCTATTTCCCACCAAAATATAAGGAACACTTTAAATGATTATTGCAACTTTTTTCTTTTTTCCCGCCAAAATATATGCAACACTTTTTTGGAGTATTTGCAACATTTTTTTTTTACCACCATAATAATAAAGAAACATATTTTGCATACAACACTTTCACCAATTATTGCAATACTTTGTTACATTTTCAAGATGAGCCACCATGATAAGATGACTAATCGAACACTACGATATGACATACAATGATGACAAAATTAATAAAATATATAATCTCCATAATGCCATAGTAATTGCGTCAATAGAGTACATCGCAACAAAAAAGTTCAACAAAAGATGTATAAAACTTCATTTGAAAGTTTTAAAATATCTAAATACATATAACTACTAGAATTATAATAAGTATTAAGTATTGTGCTATTTAAATACAATGCCTACAATATTGAGCTTGGTGATATATCATCTGATGTCAAGATAATATCAAATCCCCGAACAAAGATCAACATCAACCTGTAAAAAAACATAAATATGTGATTCGTATATGGAAAAGAACACCTTTCTAAGATGCAAACCACTACCAAAGAAAACGATGCATTAACCTACGTAAGTAGCCATAGTTCATTAAGTTTAGAAAATTAAATTAAATACCTAATTAAGGCGTTAGTTTATTACTTTTTAAATTAAAATTAGGAATGGATTAATTTAGTAAGAAAGATATCATACCGTATATCATGACAAGTATTTCCTAGCAATGTCAGTAGGTAATTTAGAAATGATGTTTGCCATTATGGTTTCGAACATGTCCCCCCTTTGATTCTCAACTTGTGTTTGCATTTGTTCACATATCTTGTATTTTCATTACTTCACTTTCCATGTCTTTTTGAATGTCCTCAACCACACCAGCTTTAATTGCTTGCATAAGTTCTCCAGGAACTACATATGATGCATCACTATTACTAACCTTTCTTAAGTTTTTGTTAGTAACACCCCTCCCATATAACCTTCTATGCCCATTATGCTCCTTCCTCATGATAGCTAAAAAAGCATCAGTCTGGCCTTTTCCATCTTCTGAAGGCGTAAACTTTTGTATCTCTTCCTATGTATTTTATAACCAAAAAAGCAATTTATATATTAGGTTTCAATAAAGTTGATGATACATACTTAATTATTAACAAAGTATGTACAAATACTTACAATCTTTTTTGACAAGTCTTTATACGAGTCAACATATGATTTTCCCTCTGTTCTCTTACGTGTGCGCTCAAACATCTCTCCAAGGGAGGGAGGTTCCTTGTTACGATTCTCATTCATCTATCAAGTAAAAATCTAAGAAATCCAATTAAAAAACATCATTAAAAATATGTTGTTTGAATCAAAGGTTAGTTCCCGCAACAAACACAATTTTCAAAAAAGATTATGCCTTTGTCCTACACTTCAATATGTTCTAAGGATGGATATTGTTCGAAAAGCTTCATCATACTAAAAGTCACATCTTTATCACAAAGATCAAAGTCAAGCATGAACACAGTATATTCATTGAAATGAAACACTTTACTGAAATACTTATTCATGCTGCACTATCTTACACGAGCACCAATAGCTTTCATAAAAGAAGGAAAGATGCGAAAAACATACCATTTGATCCCGTACCCTTGCAAAGCTTTTAGGACCAACAGTGTGCATATTTTTTTG
>CM033458.1:5037860-5055820 GCA_019425755.1 Amaranthus cruentus | reverse complement strand
GATACATCATATTGTGGGGGTTTGAATCCGGAGCATGTGGCATCGGTAAGTCATGGGTCAAGTGCTTATGAAGGGGCCCAAGCAACGAATTTTGATGGGTTTGGAGGCATTCCCGAACATGTAGCGGCTATGGGTTATGGGAACCAAGGTCAAGGGTACTCTCAATACACGTTGTTCAACAATGCGGCCTCCCGACCTCCCTTCAATCCGAACAACGGTCAAGGAAACTTCAACCAAGGCTACCACAACAATCAAGCCGGTGGGAGTTTTCCTAGGCCCAATGGTAACAAGCCCTTCCCACAAGTGCCACGACCCAATCCCAACCAATCTTACCAAGCCACCCAACCACCTCCTAACCCCATTCCTAACCAAGATTTCATGACCACCCAATTGAGCACCCTAGCCCAACTCAATCAAACCTTGATAGCTCAAATGGCACAACTCCAAACCCAACAAAAGAATTTGGAGACCCAACTTGCACAATTAGCCCAACCACCTCCACCCATGCTTTTCCCATCCAACCCTCAACCTAACCCATCCACCCAACCTCCACCTCCTAATCAACCATCAAACCACCATACTTGCAAGGCGATCTTCCTTAGGTCGAGTTCTTCCTATTCGGGTCCAATTGAAGCTTCAAGTGATGATTTGGGTGATGGTCCTCCTATGGGTAATGATTTGCAAGATAATTTTGAGCATGAGCTTGGAGGAGAGGGTGAGAAAGAAATTTTTGAAAAAGTTTATGAAGAGAAGAGAGAAGAGGAAGTTGAAAAGAGAGATGAGATGAAAGAAAAAGAGAAATAGGATGAGAAGATTAATTGGAATGAAATGCAAGAGTGGCGTGCTCGTGAGCGACTAAGTGGCCCTCCCCTTCCTTTCCCATACAAGAAGGTGGAGAAGCAAATGCAAGCCAAATTTCTTAACTTTCTTGAGCATATGAAGCGATTGGAAATGAAAATCCCGTTCTTAGAGGCAATGGAGCAAATGCCTCAATATGCCAAGTACTTGAAGTCACTCTTGGGCAACAAAAAGAAGCTTGAAAGTGAAGTTGTCAATCTACCGGAGCAAGTAAGTGCCATTGTTCAAGGCACTTGGGCTAAGAAAGAAAAGGCTAGAGGACCCTTTGTACTACCAGTTACCCTTGGGAACAAAAAGCCCAAGGGAGCACTTGCCGATTTGGGGGCCTCTATTAGCCTAATGCCGATGAGTATTGCTAAGCACCTTCCTTTCAAGCTTACGCCATCCAAGAAATCCATCCAACTTGCCGACCGGAGCGTTAAAGTACCTTGTGGGGAGTTTGAGGATCTTCCAATCCAAGTGGGAAGCGTTGTTGTCCCATGTGATTTTGTTGTGCTTGACATGGTGGAAGACCCCTACACTCCCCTCATTCTTGGGAGAGATGCTTTGAAGAGCTTAGGCGCCCTTATTGATTGTGAAGCCGAAACTATTACTATAAGGGTGCCCGATGAGGAAGCGGTTTTCGGATTTGCTAAGTCTTCAAAGGAGCCCATGGTCGAGCAACTTTGCTCTCTTGATGTGGTGGATGATCCCAATGATGATAAGATTGGAGGGCTTGATGTTCTTGATGCCCATGTGTTTAATGATGAGATGATGGTTGACGAGGTGAAGTTTGATGATGAAAAGAAGAAGAAGGCTGATGATGATGAGAAGGAGAAGGAGCTAGTTCTTGTGCATGCTCCTATTGATGAAGAAGTTGAAGATGTTGACAAGCAAGCCCGCAAGAGGAAGCGGGTAAGAAAGAGAAGAAAAAAAGAATACAAAAAGAAGAAGTTGGCTCCACCTAAGCTTGGGGGAGCCCCATGTTTGAGTTTCCATCCGGGTGACCCCGGTACTTCATTGCATACCTCCGCCACCATTGCAAGGTGGAGAGTTTTGGGTCACCATGTTCGAGGCGATGGGGATGCTAGGAGTGAGTCCGCTCCTAGCTCAGGTATGGTTTCTTTCCCTAGCTTTTCATTTGTTTGAGCTGGTGGTTAGCTGGGTCGAACTTAACGACGTTAAACAAAAGTACTTGCGGGAGATAACCCGGTTTGTGTTGTTTGATGATGTTTGCTTTGTTCTCTTTAGTTCCAATAATGCCTATCTTTCGATCTTTTGGTTTTTCTTTCGCCTTCCCCATCGCCGAGACGGCTTTCGAGCTAGCTTGGGGGAGGATGCGCTTTCGCTTTCAAAATCTCGAAAGATTTGCATTATTGTAACTATTTCTTAGTTTTTCTTTTAGTCTTTCACATGTTTTGTTTGTTTAGTTTTTGTCTTGTTTAGCATGTATAGTTTCATGTTTAGGTTGTATAGTTGTGTCTTTATCCTTGCTTTCAATAAATGGTTGAGTTGTGAGTCTAGCATGCAAGCTTCTGTTGTGCACGTTTCATGCTCCTATGCAAACTCGTATTTCCTTAGCCTTGTGCCTGTTTTGGGACCTAGAGTTCGACTGTTTTCCACATAGCTTGGGGGAATTGGGGTTTGCTTGGTTTGTGGCTTGGTTGTCTACCTTTAGAGGCGCATTTCGACTAGCCGTAAGGATTGAGCCTTCTTGGACTCCTTGTGAGTACCATTCATTGTGAGTGCTAGTTAGGGGATCTAAGTATTGTGTCGGTTCTTCTCCAGTATAGTCGACTTTTCTTGAGACCAAGGATGATAACACGTTCGCTAGAATTGAGCTACATAGCCAAATAGCCTACCTTGAACGCAATTGACTTTAGGATGAGCCAAGTTTTTGCCTTTTCCTTTTCTTTTGTAGCCACATTATTTAGCCTCCACATGAGCCAAATTGTCCCTCTTCTTACCTAGAGGATAGCTTAAGTAATGATGGGGTTGTTGTGTGCTACATTGATGAGTAGGTTTTTGGTTATGATATTATGCTTGTTGGTTTTTATGACTCTATCCATTTCATGTCAAGCTCTTATTACTTCTCCCATCTCCTCTAGTGCTTTCATTGTTATTATACATACACATTCTATGTTTGAGGAGACCTTTCTCTTGTTTTTCATTGAGATTTTATACACATCATATTCATGTGAGTTAGAAGGTCGATGTTTAATTGGGAGATGAGCTTGGAGACACTTGTGCTTATGAGATTCCATGTTTTTGGTGTTTTATGATAGAGATCATTGTGCTTTGATGAGTTTATTGGGTCATTTTTGGTGTTTGGATATAGTGTTCATTGGTTTATCATGAGATGTTTGTGGGTTATTTGTTTAGGGTCACTTGCTATCCTCTTCTTAGCTCCACATTCCCAAATGTATCCCACCTTAACCCTAAGCCAACGTTACAACCCTTGTGCTAACCTGTTCGACTTGGTCCGTCTAGTTTGTTCTGTACTGGAGTAAGATAAGACACAATCCCCATGATTCTCCCCTATTAGGTGTTTGATTCCCGACTCATCTTTAGTCAGAAGATTTTGAGCGAAACACGAACCAAAATCAAACACATGAGCGTTATTGCATATTTCTCACATCTTTTGAAACCCGGGGAGTGTAGATTTGTGACCTCTTTAGGTAGTGGGTGGCATAGCCTGTGTTGTTGCTTGCCCTAGTGATCTCAAGCTTGAGGAATTTGTCGTTCTTTTTGGTATTGCGCTCTTTTGAGACCATTGTACTTGCACACCTATGGCTAGGGAAGAGTTTTGCCCATGCACATGCTTGTATTGTTTTGTTCTCCGCTCACCATGTTTGCTTGCTTTGGATTTGTGGGTCTCCTTCTGAAAACCCTCACGAGACCTTACTCGTCCTCTTTGGGAGACCTTGAGGTTTAAAGGGCTTGTCGTACGTGCTAAGTGCGATCGTGATTCCTACGACAGTGAGTATTAGGTTTTATTGCTTTCATAGTTTAGTTTAGTTTTGTTTTTGTAGTTAATCGTTTTGGGGTGCCCATGTGCTTTCATGTTGTTCCTACCTAGTGTTTTTGCTAGGGACTAGCAAAAGTTAAGCTTGGGGGTAATTGATGTGCTCGATTTAGAGCACATTTATAGCCCTACTTTGGTGTCGAGTCTCGTTGTTTTACATTAGTTTTATGCTCTATACACTCGATTTTACCTTGATCTTGTCTCCATGGTGTTTAGAGATCATTTCAGGTGTTTTCGGGAGATTTCGAGGTGATTCGGGTTGAGTTCGAGGCTTAGATATCAAAGTCGAAGGAAATGCACGCATTCCAAGGTATTCTCATGTGTTTCGGGTCATCCCCGAAGATATCAAGAAGATCGGAGCTCGTTTCGAGGCGTTTCGGGTTAGTTTGAGGCTTAAACGCCAAAGTCGAAGTAGTGGCACGCATTTCGAGGCTCCCACAAGTGTTTCGGGTCATCCCCGAAGATATCAAGAAGATCGGAGCTTGTTTCGAGGCGTTTCGGGTTAGTTTGAGGCTTAGAAGTCGAAGTCGAAGAAGTGGCACGCGTTTCGAGGCTCCCCCAAGTGTTTCGGGTCATCCCCGAAAGTATCACGAAGATCGGAATTCATTCGATGACGGTTTGAAGTCTTAAATTGGCCATTTAAGCCACATTCGGTCGAGCCCATGACCCATTCGGTCGAATGGGTGTCCTGCTGCCCAAGTCAAGTATTTTCTCGCTGGATTCGGGCGAAGCTCCATAAGATTCGGTCGAATGGGCCTATTAGACTATAATGCATAAATTCTCACTGGAAATACCGAATGGGTACCCATTCGGTCGAATGGGCCCATTCGGGCGAACCCCTGAGCCAATTCGGTCGAATCTACTGTAGAAAACAGAGCGTGTTTTCTTTTCGCGAGCTTTTTCCGTAGGATCTTTTTAGGGCTTTTAACCCCAACTTTTGTAGCCTATATAAGGGCACTCTTAGGGTCTTAAACCCCATGCTTTGATAGAGAGAAACCCTCCCATCTATTAAACATCATTTTTATTGCTTTATTTCAATTCCAAACCCTAGAATTAGATTTTAATGCTTTCTTCTACATTTCAAGTATTGTAATTTCATTTCCTTTCATCCTAGCACTTTGGTTTATGTAAGTTAATCTTTCTATCTTTCTTTATTGCTTTCATTTACCTTGTTTATCTTTCATTCATGTCATTTAATGTTTTGTTCCTCTTAAGTTAGATTATTTCCTTGAATCTTGTTCTATTGCTTTCCAAACTTGTTCTTGCTTTGGTTTTTGCTTTCTAGAATACTTGGTAGTTAGATTTCTTGCTTTGTCTTTCATTATAGTTAGTTTATTTGTTGCCCTAATGTTTACATACATGTTTTCTCTTTTGTTCTTTGTTGTTTTCATTCCAAGCATGCTAGAGTAGATTTCTTAGGGGCTTTGGTTTGGTGAAACCCTAGGTTTGGTGAATGTTGTTCATATGCTAGATTAGGGTTGAGGTTGTTTTGGTTTGAATGATTGATATTCGTTACATATCTTGTCCTGCCACTCCCTTGTGAGACATAGGGCGATTATGGGTCGTTCGTATCGACTATATGTCATCAACTTCCCCATGTCATCTTGAGTGTCTCTATTGAGCCATGCTCAATCTCCCTTGACTTAGCTTTGTGTGAAGAACATAGCATCGACCTAGGGTGAATCCTCACCAACCCCGTTTGTTTCTTATCGATATCTTAATCCTGTTTATTTGCTTTCATTAGTTTAGCTTCAAAACACCCACCTACATACACACACTCTTTCATCTACACTTAGCACTTAAGCTTGATTGCTCTTGTTCCTTGTGGTTCGATCCTCGAACTTACCTCTATACACATTATAGTTGTAACTAGGGTGTTTATAAATGTGTTTGATTAACCGAGGTTCTTAGCGTAAAACGACGCGTTAAAAACCAGTTATCACTTCCCGACTACCTTCTCAGGACTCGTGTTGAACTGGTACATGTCCCTGCCACCCGGAAGCGTAGATAGTTTCGCAGCCCTAGAAGCTTTGTTCCTTGACCATTTTGTCACTTCCAAAAGGTAGAAGAAATCGAACCTACACTTAATGTCCATCATCTAGAAAGAAGGAGAATTTGTTACCTCATACATACAAAGGTTTCATGAAGAAGTGTTGTCGATACCCGGAACCACTGATCACTACAAGAAAAATCGTTTTTAGCATCAACTTTTTGCAACGACAGATTTTTAGTTGTTGCAAAAAATTGAACATTGTTGCGAAACGAAAATTTGTTGTTAATAGTTGTTGCAGAAGATGAAAATTTTATTTCCCTCCTCCTAAAATAGGGCGGGATTTTGAAGTTATTTTTGTTCTGTTTATTGTAACAAATTGTTGTTACTGGAACACGACATCACGACTTATTCGGAGGCTATGGACGTGGTGCAGAGGCTCATTCGGGCTTCCGACATATGCACGCCTCTAGATTCTCGACGAAAAAAGGAGAAGGCCAGCCGTTCACAAGATACAACGCCTAACCGGCGGAATTCGGACAACGCGGGAAGGGAAAGGTTTAGATCACCCATGGGCCCTCCCCGAGAAGAAGGTCGAAATCAGGTACACGCTTATCTGGCCTTAGAGGCCAGAGAGTCTACAGAGTCCCGTTTCAACCGAAGTCAGAAAAATATTTTTTACTCCTTCTAGGATCAGCTACCAACACCTGCTCGGATTTAGACATCACAAAACCGGAGGAACACGGACTAGTGGTGTGAATACCACAAAGAACACGGCCACACTCTATCCCTGTGTCGGGAACTGAAGAAGGTGTTAGACAAATTGGCTGATGAAGGGCAGCTTGATAGATTTCTGAAACAAGATTGACGACCTAGGAAGCGTAGGGACAACCCTAGACCCAGGAGTGATAGGCGTCGAACGGGAAACGAACAATCCGAAGCCACACAGGGTGTCATCAGTATGATTTCCGGAGGGTATTCCGAATTCCATCCCAGCAATAGGTCCGTAAAGGACAGCGTACACACGTTGAACCAGATGACCACGGACACGAAAAAGACAATTGACGGGCCAAAAATGATCTTTGGTGAGGGAAGCCAAGCGATCCAATACCCCCATTCAGATCCCATCGTCCTTACTCTCAAGGTTGGGCTTATGAGTGTTCGGAGGGTCTTAGTGGATACTCGAAGTACTGCCGATCTGATTACGATGGATTGCTTAAAACAATTAAAGTACGGAGCAAAACATTTGGAAAAGCTTGAGCGACCTCTGGTAGGATTTGGGGGTAGTCGAGTTTGCCCATCCGGAACAATAGTATTACCAGTCCGCTTCGGAGAGAAAGGAAAGGGACGGACCTTACCGGTCCGCTTCGCAGTCGTGGACATCCCGTTTCTGTATAACATCATCATGGGACTGCCTTTGATAAACAAAATCAAAGCCGTTATCTCAACTCATCAATTGCTCATACAATATGAAAAATATGACGGTAAAGTAGGAATACTATACGGTGACCAAAAGTGCACCAGAGAATGTCAAGTCAATACGCTCAAATTGGGAGTTGGCAATGCCGTGGAACATAGCGGCAAGAAGAGAAAGACAAAAGAGATGGAGTAGGTCCTACATGTGGCCGACGACGATACCCGAAAAATTACCCAACCACAGCCTCTTGAAGGCTACGAAGAAATCGCCTAAAGATACGAATAGGGAGAAGCCTATCCGGACCCCTAAGAGACAGCATCATTGATGTCATCAAACAATAACGAGATGTGTTTGCTTATAAGTTCGAAGGAATGCCCGGTATACCAGCCGAAATCGCCTCGCATCACTTGGACATCAAGCCCGGCTACAAGCCGGTTAAACAGAAGGTAAGACATCAGGGCTTTGAAAGGGCCAAAGCGGCCAAAGAAGAGGTTGAAAAACTCCTTAAGGCCGGGTTCATTAGGGAATGCAAGTATTTGGACTGGTTAGCCAATGTAGTACTAGTCAAGAAGCCCTCTGGGAAATGGCGCATGTGTGTAGACTTCACAGATCTAAGCAAAGCCTGCCCCAAAGATGATTATCCTCTGCCTAAGATCGACAAGCTAGTAGACTCAACTGCCGGACACGCCCTACTGATGCGCTCGATTTAGAGCACATTTATCTCCTCATTTCTAGTGTCTTATCTCGCGTTTTATATTGGTTTTTACACATCTTACGCATGATTACACCTTGATTTAGTCTCCATGTGCTTTTAAGTGTTTTTAGGTGTTTTCAAGGTGTTTTCGTTGCGTACGAGATTTCGAAACTGGAATCGAAGATGAGACTTGGGTTTCGAGGCATTCCCGAGCATTTCAAGTCATATCCAAAGTCCTCGCAAAGTCCGAAAGATGTTCGGTGCTTGTTCGAAGATGAAATGAAGCAACTTGGGCCAAAAAGACTCCTATTCGGTCGAATGGATGGGTAGCTACTATGTTCAAGCCTCATATTCTTCTGGAAATACCGAATGGGGTACATTCGGGCGAATAAAGGGTACATTCGGGCGAATGGATGTACCTTGTGTTTGGTTCAAATGTTAAAGATTCTGGAAATCCCGAATGGAGTACATTCGAGCGAATGAAGGCTACATTCGGGCGAATGGCCTATTTTTCCAACGCTGTCTTATTTTTCGCATGCCCTATCCACGTAGGATCTTTAGGGCTTTTAAGGCTCGACTTGTGTAGCCTATATATACTCCCTTTTCTGAATGTAAGCCCCATGACTTGATTGGGAGTAACCCTCCCTTTCTTGTTCATCAATTTATTGCTTTCCCTTTTCATTTCTTGCCCTAATTTTACATTGTTCTTCAATTGTTGCTTTGTTCTTCCCCATTTATGTAAGTCTACTTTCATTTATTGTTTTTATGTCATTTAATGCTTTCCTTTATGCTTTCATTTAATGTTTTTGTAGTCTAGATTCAATGCTTTCATGTTATCTCTTTCATTTATGCTTTGTTTCCCTTCATTTCTTTCTTTATGCTTTCTATTTAATGTTTTCATGTCTTTTGTTTCTTTAATGCTTTCTAGAATAGGTTTATTGCTTTCCTCTCTTCTTGTTTCTTCCTTTCATATGCTAGAGTAGATTTTAGGGTTTTGGTTTAGAGAAATCCTAAGGTTTTTGCCTTGTGTTTAATGTTTAGGAAGATGATTGAGGTTGATGTTGTTTGATTGATTGATATTCAATGCATATTTGTCCTGCCACTCCCTTGCGAGACATAGGGCGATTATGGGTCGTTCATATAGACTATAGGTCTTCAACTTCCCCATGCCATGTAGAGTGTCTTGATTGACCTTCGTTCGATCTCCTTCGACCTAGCCTATCTCTATTTCCAATAGACCTTCCTAGGGTGGACCTAGCCTAAGCCCGCTTTCTTTCATTGTTTGTTTTTGTCATAGTTTAGTTCACCCACCTTCCTACCTACCAACCATCAATCTTTCCCACACCAAACCTTTAGTCTAACATCCCTTGTTCTCTGTGGTTCGACCCCCGACTTACCTCTATACTCGCTATAGTTGTATTTAGGGTGATTATAAATGTGTTTGTATAGCTCAGGCTTTTAGTGTATAAAAAGCGCTAGAAAACCTGTTATCACCTACTAAGCTTCATGGACGCTAATGCCGGATATCATCAAATACCACTTGCCGTAGAGGATAGACCCCACACCGCCTTCATAACCCCATCAAGGGTTTATTGCTACATGGTGATGCCTTTCGGACTCAAGAATGCGGGGGTAACTTACCAGCGCATGATCAACAAGGTGTTTAAAGAGCAAATCAGCCGAAACCTAGAAGTATACGTCGATGACATGATCACGAAGAGCAAAGAAGCCGGTTTAACATTCAGACCAAGTTTTCTTCAGTATCCCACCCTCAAACCAACGGGCAAGTAGAATCCGAGAATAAAACTATCTTGAAAGGTATTAAGAAGAAACTCGAGGGGAGCCGCGGTAATTGGGTGGAAGAATTTCCAGGGGTACTATGGGCCAGCCGCACCACAGTAAAGGAATCAACGGGCCATACCCCTTTCTCCTTAGTATTCGGCACAGAGGCGGTCCTCCCAGTGGAAGTTGGAATTCCGTCTACTCCGGTCACACACTACGACCAATACAGGAATGACGAAAATAAGCCCATAAATCTCGATCTATTGCCGGAAACTAGAGGAAACGCCTTTCTAAAGTCCGTTGCCCAGAAACAGAAAATGACAAGGCAATTCAACAAAATGGTGAAGCCCCGGCAATTTCAAGTTGGGGACTTGGTCCTGAAAAAAATAGAGGCAACGGGCAAAATCACCGAGAAAGGGAAACTCAGCAAAAATTGGGACGGACCCTTCACAGTCACGCGCATTATTCGGCCTGGGTCATATGAACTACAGGAAAATGGTAAGACCCTACCCCGGCCATGGAATTCCACCTAAAGAAGTTCTACGTGTAAACATGAAAACTCCATCCCAAACTCGGGGGCATTGAGTACTACTAATAGTTCGATATTTTACGCATCAGTTTTCAAGTTTTTGATGTACTCGGCATGTATATTAAATTAATGAAGTGTCAACTTGCCTTGCCGGCAAAAACGTGTATTCGGCTTATATGTAAAGAATTCGACATGTCAAAAAACAGCGAATTCGGCCTACCTTAGCGTTGAAATCTACTCAATAGCACATTTCACAAAATAGTTAACAAGCCTTGCCGGCCATGGCAAAAAAATTAACTACGCATAATTAAACAAGCAAAAATCACGAGAAAGGAAACACTTAGCAAAACAAGCGACAAAACATTCATAGATCATTAAAGATCAAATATTCATAAACCAAGTTACAAGGCCGCAGCCTAAGTTACTTCAAAAGGCCGTAGCCACAAATGTTTTGATAAAAGTTATTACAAGATTAACTTTCAAGAAATTCGTCAGGGCAAAGAAACTGTAGCCACCTCCAAATCACCTTCAAGAACCGAACCATCCCGACGGGAAACGAAGGGCAAAGAAACTGCAGCTGCGATCAAAGGAACAACTTGAACAGGCGAGGCTTGGGGGGTAGGTGGCCTTGAGGGAATTCAGATATCATAATTCTCAAAATCAATGTCGTATTTCTTGATAAGCTTAGAAGGCAACGCCTCTTCCTAAGCAGCACACTCCTATTCCTCTTGTTCATCAGGGCCCAGCGCCTCCAGCTGCTTCATCTCTTCGGCAGCGTCCTGGACCCGCTGCCTCATACTCCCCCTCCCCGCCCTTGTTCAAGGCCTCCAGGTCGACCTTATTCTTTGCCTTATTGTTTGCCCGCTGCAACATCAACTCCTTCACCCGAATACCTTGGCTGAAGGAATCGGCACACGATTTAGCCATGAACTGCTGGCCCTCGGGGGTCTCCAACCATTCCTTGGATATCCTCTTCTTCGGAGATAACCGCCTTTGGGAGACATGTGCCGCCTCCTTAAGAAAACGACACTTGCCATGCATTTGATCCAAAGAATGGCGGAGACCTTTGCTCTCCCGGGTCAGACTCATAACTTGGTCATTTTTATGGACCAGCTTAGCGTTCAGTTCGTCGACCCTCTTTTGGGAAACCTTGAGATCCGACTCCAGCGCTTCTAACCCCAAGGCCGTGGTAATCTCGAACTGAGTTCGGATGTTCAGCTGAAAAAGAAAAGATCAGTTCCCGGACAATACTTAGAACACCAAAATATGATGTAGCTCGTTTACCTCAGCTTGAAGGGTAAGAATCTCGTTCACCCTCGTCTTGGCGGGAACAGAAGCCAGCTGCTTCAAATCCTTGTCAGATACCAGCTGGCCCATTGCCTTCCGCCAGCGGACCCTCAAATCCTTCGGAGCCAGATCGGAAAAGGCAACGTCCGAAGAGTGTACGACCCCAGTATCCCGTCGGGTTATCTCATATTCGGGCTCTTCAGAAGGGGCCACTTCCTTTCCCTTGGCCTTAGAGCCGGACACCCCCACCGGCAGGAGCGGCTTCTGTCTTTTGGCCGGCGGGGCCGAGGGGGAGTCAGAAGAACCCGTTACACCACTAGAAAGCGGCTGCACTTCCACGGGCAGCCTCTTGTTCTTACTTTTCTGTTAACATTAGAAGGTATCAAAATTCATATTCCTTCAAGCACCAAAAAGTTAAGGAAGAATGTTACCTTGGGGTGAGGTGGAAGCGGCGTGTTCTCCAGTTGAGCACTTTTCCTCCTAGTTTCGGCCGCCATTTAGGCAAAGCTCATAGCATTCATTATATCAGGATATTTTTTCTCTAGCTGCCGAAAGCGACGTCTACGGACAAAAAGAAATTGGTTAGAGTCTAGTCGCATGAGTTAAGGAAAGAAAGAGTCACTCACCCTTGTGATATTTCGGGCTAAGCCCTAGGGCCGACAAGAATAAATCATTTCGGAGATGGTCTATATCTACGACAAAATTCCTTTGTACAAATGAAGGTTTAAATTCCCCTAACTCTCGACCCTTGGTAGCATGCTCATTGACCAAAAACTCGTCAAAATCACACTGGGGCACATTATTGTTATAGTTTAGATTCGGCAACTCATCGTGGCTTGTCTAAAAAGGCCACGGCTCAGCCCTCTATAGGAACACAATATCGTTCCGAAAACGCTTCATGCTATCTTTTAACTTACTTACAATCAAGAAACCAGACCGGTGCTGAAAACTGACCCAGCCGGGTCCTTGTTTGGATGAGCACCTTCTCATCCGGAATATGTACCTAGACGCTATAAGAGTGGGCTCGACCCCAACAGCCGAACAAACAATTATAAAGGCAACAATGCAACCCCACCCGTTGGGATAGATTCAGACACTGTTAGGTTGTAGGCGTTTAGCACTTCTACGGCAAAAGGATGAAGCGGGAAACGTAGACCCGTCTCCATGGCGTCCTTATATATGGCGATGCACCCATGGTTATCAGAATCTCGATCCTGATCAACAATTCTACGATCTTACGATCCAAAATCAGGCGACCGATCCGGATCGTAGGTAGAATCTTAAATTGGTAGAATCGTACGATCCTACTTAGCTCCAGAATTTGAGTGGTAGGATCATAACACGATTCTACGATCCTACGATTTTACGATCCGATCAACCTAGGGTAGTTTCAATCGTATAAAAATTTCATATAATCCAGATTTTACTTATGTATATATTTCTAAACAATTATATCAATATCACTAAAACTCAAGTTTTTCTCGATTCGAATTTGAAAAATGATTATTAAAGGTATTTTTTACAAAACTTAATAGTTGAAGTCAAATAAGTGTTAATTTAAACCTTAAAACATAAAAAAGAACAAATATAATTGAAAATTAGTTATCAAAATCATATAAACGCATATTTGTAGGATCACACGATCCTACGATCCGATTCTACCGATTTCGATCCTACCCCCTCAACGATCCTACGTAGAATCCCGATCCTAACAACATTGGATGCACCCTTTGGGCACATATAAGACACTCTCCCTAGCCCGGGGCTTGACTAAAGAATATCCGTCGGGCACCGCCCACTTTGCCCTGATCAGAGACAAGTCTTTATCTAGAGATGCACTCCATTGAGACCTTATGAAAGAATTAGCCGGACCACAGCCAGCTCTATGTCTCGGCCCCTCGTATAAGGGGTTCTGGCCCAGATCCACACTCTTCCCAGTAGATAGTGAAGGGGGGACTCGACACAAGACTCATTTACATCATGTTCGGTTACATATTTATATACATCCAAAAAGTTAGTTTCCAAATCAAAGTCGTCGAAATTTAACTGAGAAAGTGTGTAATCGGCCATTATTTTTGTACAAGACCGAAAAAGAAAACGTACCGGAAGGTGAAAAGTCTCGAAAACCCGCAAGGCACGAAAGATTAAAAGAAGTTCTTGAGAAAATCTTAAAAGCTCTAAGAAAATGAAATGCAAATTTGAGCAAATGAAACTTTTGAGTCCCATATTGATTGGGAAAGATGAATAGTATCTCAGGCGCGAATCCCCAAGAAATGACGTGTAAGGCCTAGAGGCGATCATCAGCTCGAAAGACTAAACGTCCTTAGAGGTAGTACCATGGGAGCCGGACACCTGGAGAAGGAGTTAGCTCCCCCTATTCGGCCAATTCTCACACTTAGCTAATCTATCGAAGTGTCATTGGGGCTCATTAGCCCTCATGGGAGCCGGACACCTTGAGAAGGAGTTGGCTCCCCCTATTCGGCCAGGAAGGTATTCGGCCACTCAAGTACTCGGCCCCTCACATGGATGGACTCCATAGGGGTCCGAATTGTCACACTTAGCTAAGCTAAGTGTAATTGGGGCTGATGTGCCCTATCTAGAGCACATTTATATCCCTACTTTGGTGTCGAGACTCGTTGTTTTACATTTATTTTATACGATTTACACTCGATTTTACCTTGATCTTGTCTCCAATGTGTTTAGAGATCTTTCAGGTATTTTTGGGAGGTTTCGAGGTAATTCAGATCGAGTTCGAGACTTAGATATCAAAGTCGAAAGAAATGCATGTGTTTCGAGACGCTCACAAGTGCTTCGCGTCATCCCTAAAGGTATCGCGAGGGACGAGAATCATTTGTTTCGAGACGCTCACAAGACGAAATGCTTGAGTTTAGGCAAAGAGCATAGATTCGATCAATCTATGAACATCTGACCGAAGTATTCCACCATGATAGGCGCTTTGTAGCAATTCAAACAACATTCGTTCGAATTAATGGATTCAGGTGAATCCACTGCCACATTCGGTCGAATGCCAGTAGAAGATCAATCCATTGCCCACTGGAAATACCGAAGGAAAACCCATTCGGGCGAACGGGTCAGATTCGACCGAATCTGACATGGCCTTCGGGCGAATGGGCCTGGAATCCTGCGATTAGCTTTTCTTCGCAAGCTTAATCCACGTGGATCATTTAGGGCTTTTAGGGCACGGTCTTTTGGGGCTATAAATACCCGTTTTTCTGAATGAATTCCTCATGCCTTGATGGTTAGAAACCCTCTCTCCCATTAAGAACATCATTTATTGCTTTCATTCAATTCCTTTGCCCTAGATTAGATTTTTATGCTTTCATTTACATTCAAGCTTTGTAATTTCAATTCCATCTCATTCAAGCTTTTTGTTTTTGCTCATATGCTTGATTAGAGTCGAGGTTGTTGTGGTTTGTTTGATTGATATTCGATGCATATCTTGTCCTACCACTCCCTTGCGAGACATAGGGCGATGATGGGTCGTTCGTATTGACTATAGGTCATCCACTTCCCCATGCCATCTAGAGTGTCTCGATTGACATTCGTTCGATCTCCTTCGACCTAGCTTATCTTTATCTCCAATAGACCTACCTAGGGTGGACCTAGCCTAAACCCGCTTTTTTTCTTGTTTGTCCTTATCATTAGTTTAGTTCACCCACCTTCTTACCAACCATCAACCTTTCCCACACCAAACCTTTGGTCTAACATCCCTTGTTCCTTGTGGTTCGATCTCCAACTTACCTCTATACTCGCTATAGTTGTATTTAGGGTGTTTATAAATGTGTTTGATTGACCAAGGCTTCTAGCGTAAAACTCTGCGTTAGAAATCCGTTATCAAAATGGCACCGTTGCCGGGGAACAAGGCGTTTGTTTAGATTTTAGTTTTGGTGTGTTTTGTGAATAGTACTTGTTTTTGTTATTTTTGTTTTTGTTTTCATGGGTTGCAGATGTGCTCGATTTTGAGCACATTTATAGCCCTACTTTGGTGTCGAGTCTCGATGTTTTACATTGGTTTTATGCTCTTTACACTCGATTTGACCTTGTTCTTGCCTCCATGGTGTTAAGAGATCATTTCAGGTGTTTTCGGGAGGTTTCGAGGTAGTTCGTGTTTTACATTGGTTTTATGCTCTTTACACGCGATATCAAGAAGATTGGAGTTCGTTTCGAGGTGATTCGGGTTAGTTTGAGGCTTAGAAGTCATGGTCGAAGAGGTGGCACGCGTTTCGAGGCTCCCACAAGTGTTTCGGGTCATGCTCGAAAGCATCGCAAAGATCGGAACTTGTTTGAAGATGTTTGGATGCTTGAATGGCCAAGAAGACCTGCATTCGGTCGAACCCATGACCCTTGATCAATGGGTGTTCTCTCGGCTTCCAAATTAAGCACTCCCTCAGTTATCCCGAATCCTATCACAGCATTGCAACATACTAGGATTGGTAAGCTTCTTTTCAAGTTAATGGGTCCAAAGGCCCAATATTGCAATTATCTTGGAATAACGATCCATCACATTATTCCCAATAGCGGATCGGCTGAATCTGAAGGGCCATTGGCGAATTCTTGTCTATCTTTCGTTTTTTCAGAAGCTTATTTCGGTAGGATCTTTTAGGGCTATTGTCCCCACTTCTTGTAGCCTATATAAAGGCATTCTTAGGGATATAAACCCTATGCTTTGATAGAGAGAAACCCTCCCATCTATTAAACATCATTTTTATTGCTTTATTTCAATTCCAAACCCTAGATTAGATTTCAATTGCTTTCATTTACATTCAAGCTTTGTAATTTCATTTCTTTTCCATTCAAGCACTTTGGTTTATGTAAGTTTATCTTTCCATTACTCTTTATTGGTTTGTTTATCTTTCATTTATGTCATTTAATGTTTTGTTCTTCTTAAGTTAGATTATTGCTTTGAATCTTGTTCCATTGCTTTCAAAACTTGTTCTTGGTTGTTTTCATTCCAAACATGCTTAGAGTAGATTTCTTAGGGGCTTTTGGTTTTGGTGAAACCTAGGTTTGGTGAATGTTGTTCATATGCTAGATTAGGGTTGAGGTTGTTTTTTTAATAGATTGATATTCGTTACATATCTTGTCCCCCCACCCTTGTGAGACATAGGGCGATTATGGGTCTACGTGCACTATATGTCATCAACTTCCCTATGTCATCTTTAGAGGTCTCTATTGAGCCATGCTCAATCTCCCTTGACTTAGCTTTGTGTAAACATAGCATCGATCTAGGGTGAATCCTCACCAACCCGCTTGTTTCTATCGATATCTTGTTATTTGCTTTTCCAATTAGTTCAAAACACACTTACATTACACACCCTCTTCATCTTTAACTTAGCCCTAAGCTTAATAGCTCTTGTTCTTTTTGTGGTTCGATCCCCAAACTTCCTCTATACACGTTATAGTTGTAACTAGGGTGTTTATAAATGTGTTTGATTAACTAAGGTTATTGGCGTATAACGGCGCATTAAAAACCCGTTATCAAAAAAACTTGCTGAGTGAGCAAGCGTTTTAGTTTTTGTGCTTGGTAGTCCATTTTTATTGCTTTTTTAGTTTTTGTTTTAATAAGTCTTGTTAAGGTTTACGCTTTGGTTTCTAGTGTTTTTCATGAGCTAATAAAACAAGGAGATCCACAACTTCAACTCATTCCATATAATCCAGGAGATTAAAAGGGTCACTAGACGCATCTCCTCCTCACCTCCACTCCATGTCGGACCCACCCCTCCACCAATGGCCAAAATCAACCATCTTTGGGAATTTGGGACCCGGGTCGGGGTTCCAGGGTGGTACTATCAATGCCCAACTTCATAGACCCTAAAACACAGAATGGTGAAGGAAACTCCATTTTCTGGGCTAAGAAATGGAATGTCCTCGTCACTTGGAGGCATTCACGGAGGATGTAGGTTCATACCTCAATGCCCTAACCACCCGATTACATCAAGCTATGCCTCTTTTGGTTAGTCTAGCGGGGGCGCCAAGGATTGGTACAAATGCCTAGGACCCCCAATTCCATCACTCTTAGGAACAATTGAGACGTCCCTGAAAGGTGTTTATCCCCAAAACCGCCAAGATTGGCAAAAGATTGGCGCATTCACAAAGAGGATGATGAGAGCCTATGTGCCGCTTAAGGCTAGATTTAAGGGGTATGCTTTCGAGCTTGCCCCATCATGAATATGGGGAGAACCATTTGAATACCTTCTTCTACGAGGTTTGATGATTCGAACTAAGGCACTACTAGACTTAGTGTTGGTGGGCAACTCTCAAAAATCCCATGCACGCGGTGAAAACTAAGGATCGAGGAAGTTGCCAAGAATAGACTTCGGGGTGGTGCTAGGGGAGTAAACAACAAAGAGGATAGATGGAGCAAGTATTGATTCACTT
>CM033458.1:5015544-5037850 GCA_019425755.1 Amaranthus cruentus | reverse complement strand
ACAATTAATCTGCCACAAAATATTAGTAACCTGGCGAGGAATAATAGAACCAGCGCCCTCATAAAGCTGATCATTAATTAGTGCAGTCGGATAAGAGGATAAGGACAAGCGCTTCCAAGAAATACAATCATTCCCTTCATGTTGCACAGCACCTACAAGAAGACAATCCTCCATCCGACCCACTACTTCTACTTCCCAATCATATAACTCTCGACGCCAACGAAAATCCCACACCCATACATCATCAATCCACGCCCCCATCTGAGATATAAAACAATCTTGTTGTAGAGATAAAGAGAATAACCGCGGGAAGGCCAATTTCAAAGACCCACAGTCACACCAACGATCATACCAAAAACAAGTAGATGACCCATCACCCACTTTAACAACCAAACCCTCCTCCACAATATTACGAACCTTTACAGTAGACGCCTCAGTACTAACCAACTGTCCCAAAACACCCTCACGAACCCCCCGAAACGCCTCCAAGGACGCTCTTCGCCCCCTAATGTTATGAAAAGAAATAAGGATCCGTTTCCATAGAGTATCATCTACTTCGGAAAAACGCCACCACCATTTAAACAGCAAAATCAAGTTCTTATACATGATATTCCCAACCCCAAGGCCACCCAAACTCTTAGGAAGTTCAATCGACTCCCATGCAACAGTAGGCACAGACATCTGACCAAAGCTAGAGGAACCCCAAAAGAATCGCCGCTGCAGCCGAACAATACTAAGCGCAACCAATTTGGGCATTTTAAAAATGCTCATATAATAGATCGGCAACTATTTAACACACTCTTTATAAGAGTAAGCCGACCCGCCCTAGATAACGACCGAGCTTTCCAAGACGCAAGCTTATTTTCAATTTTCAAAACAATAGGTTTCCAAGCAGAGGCCCGAGACATATTATCACCAAGCGGGATCCCCAGATACACACAAGGACACGAGGCCTGAGAGCACCCAAATATACGTGCAATACCCTGTGCCCAGCCCACATCCAAAGAATTCCACGTAATAAGACTAGATTTACTATAGTTGAGACTCAAACCCGAAATAACAGCAAAAATATCCAGAATACGAAAATAGTTAGTAACACAGATATCATCACGTGGAACAAAAATAAGCGTATCATCCGCAAATTGAAGAAGTTTTAAACGAACCCGATCCTTTCCAACCTCCAAAGGTGTAATCAATTTTTGGCGCTGAGCCCGATTCAAAAGGACTACCAAAACCTCCGTGACTAAAATAAACAAATACGGAGAAAGCGGATCCCCCTGGCGTAGCCCCTTCTCCATCTTAAACGGAGCCAGTGGTGACCCATTAAGTAGAACCGACATCGACGCTGAACTGACACAAGACATAATCCAACGAACCCACGTAGCACCAAACCCCATCTTTACCATTACCGCACGTAAGAAATCCCAATTAACAGAATCGTAGGCCTTTTGAAAATCCAACTTCAACAAGGCCCCCTGAACCTTCTTCTTCCTAAGCCACCTCAACGACTCGTTCGCAACAAGCACCCCATCAAGGATTTGCCGATTCATAACAAAAGCAGACTGAGACTCATCAATCAAAGGCGATATAACCGCACTCAACCGACATGACAAAATCTTAGAAATAATCTTGTATAGAGCCCCACCATACATATACTATATATATATATATATATATATATATATATATATATATATATATATATATATATATATATATATATATATATATATATATATATAATATGTGTGTAGTGTGTGTGTGTATATATATATATATATATATATATATATATATATATATATAATAGACACACACACACACACACACATAGTTAAATTCTTACCAATTCGTTCTTTTTCTTTTTTCTTTTCTTTTTAGAACATTTTTCATGGGTATCATCTGATGGTTCAACATTTATTCCTTCAACATGATCAAGTCGTCGATACACATCATCTCCTAGAATTATGTCATTCTTGGCTAGCGTTTCAATAGGTAGAGAGAATGAAGCCTCCTCCATTTCATCTATATCATCTTTGTAGTAGTGTCTTTTTTGTGTCTTACTTGTGCCACGATTGCTACTCTTACTTGTGCCACTATTGCTACTCTGGCAGAAGTGATAATTTGTAGTAGCGTATTTTTCGTGGCTGAAGGGTTTTTCATGACACTAAATTGAGAATTGATTTTGGGGCTATATGGCTTATCAAATGGAACTACCCGCTAGTTATGTTGGCGCACCGTGGAGAACCTTAGGCTTGCAATCCATGATTACAACACTTACTGATATGGATTCACATGAGGTTTTTGTTATTTTGAAAGCGTATATGGTGTTTGTTGTTCATATGTGCGACTATTATCGAATTAGATTCATATTCCTCAAGTTTGAAGAAACCATCATTCCATGTGTTTCTATTGCTTGAGATTTAATTCAAAGATTGGATTAAGTGTTTGGTAATGCGAAATGTATTGATATTCATCCTTGAGTCCAATTATTGTTGATTTGAATCTTGTTGTTGATAGTGACGATTAGGTTGTAGCCTTTATTAACACTAGTGGAATAAAAGACATTCGTTGCGAGATATATGTTGCGGTTGTTCAAAGACGCAGCTTAAAATAGAAGAAAAATATCGAAATAAAAAAAATATACATAGGCTGCGGATTTTTCATAAACCGCAGCAAATAAACCAAAAAAAAATTATACATAGACATTGGCTGCGGTCATTGCCCTGGACCGCAGCAAATAAGCTCTTTTTCTTATTTCAATGGATTCTGCCTCTTTAATTTCTTATAAACCCTAAGAACTCTTATTTCCCTTCCCCCTCTAACCCTAATTTCTAGTCTTCCTCTCTCACTTCCCTAAATTCATCTACCAGAAATTCCGCCTCTCTCATTTCACTCTCTTCTCTACTCTCTTCCCTTGTACGTTTGTGCTTGTTTTCCTTGTCATTGTTGGTTTGATTCTCGTAGGATGATTGTAACAGACTGAAAATTTCTAATCTTAATCATTTTCGACTAATTCTTAATTTCTTCAATTTAATTCCTAATTGTGATTATTGGATTCCTCTAACTATACTAAATTCCTAAATTTTATTTCAACTAATTATCATTTTCGAATTAATTTAAATTTTTATTTTATTAGACTATAAGTTGATTTATTATCCGACTTATTTTTCGAATTGTTTATTTATTTTATTTTACATGCGTGATTTCTTAAATTAATTTAAATATATGAAACTATATGTTTTTTTTGTTTCTAAGTGTTATTTTTATGAGCCCAAAAGTTTGAGATACTAATTTATATATTACAGAAATTTCAAATCATTTAATTAACCTACAGTTTTCTAAAACTTACGTTTAAAATTCTTATTTATTAATTAATTTCGTTAACGATTATTTTAACGACTTTAACACTTTTATTAAAATTATTTTATACTAGTATTAGCATATTTTTATTAATAATTTTAATTAAGGTTTTAAGCTAGTTTTGCACCTAAAATAATAATAATAATTACCTAAGCCTATTAGTCAAAACCTACCTATATTTTTTATTTCTTATTTACTTACATAAGTAAAATAAGTTTGAAAAGAAATCAAATTTCATCCTTACTTATCTACTTACATAAGTAAAGTAAATAAGATATGGTGCCATGATTTTTTTATTTTTTTATCCAAATTTTATAAGATCTTGTCTCATAATATCTTCTATATATAGGAGTTATTTTCCTAACATTCTACCTTGCAATATCAAAAGAAATTAACTCACCCAAATATTATCATTTTCTAGTTGTGTAGTATTAAGGAGTTAAGTCATCCATTTTTCTTCCATTTGCTCCTAATTTCACTTTATTTTATTCTCTAATAATAATTAAGTTGAAGAAATCAAGAAGGAGCTTAATATATATGTTATCTTAATAGCTTGAATTATCATTTTTTTGGAGCATAGTTGGGTATTCTTTTGGGTACTTGAAAGATAATCATTTTGGAGTTTGGAGTACTTAGCTAGTTGATCATAATGTCTTTGGTACTAGTATGGTATAACTTCTTACCCTACTCTTTATGTGAAATTTTACATTATATTTACTTTATAATATGCAAAGTATGATATATATTGAGCATGTTTAAATAGGAAGTTAGTTTTAAAAAAATTGATAAATATTAAATTTTGTGTAGTTATACTAAAAATCTTTTTAGTGTGATAATTAATAATATTTGGAAATGTTTAGGAAGTTGAGTGAACTATTTTATACTAGTGACATATATTAAGTACTATCTATGTTATAAACTAGTGTTACTATGTTTGTGAATTATTTAGGAATGTTAATATATTAAGAATGCTTATGGTAATATTATAGGTAATATTTTTATGTAAGCCCTTAAATTAGTTTATAAAGTTGTGTGTTATCTCATGAACATATTTTTTTTATATTAGTATGGTTATGCTTAGGATGTTCTCATTATACTTTATCTTTTATATTGAAGTTTGTTGTTAAAGTTATACTCCCTCCATTCTTATATGTGTGTCCTATTTGAAGATTTCACACATATTAAGATAGTGAGAATCTTTGTTGATTGTGGTTATTATTTTATTAGAATAGTGGTGTGAATTAATGATTGTATTGGTATTATGAGAGAAAAAATATAAATTAATTATTATAAATGAGATATTAGAAGAGAGAGAGGGTGAAAAGAGAGTATCAAAACTTTCCATTTTAGGAAATGAGACAAACATATGAAACTACCCGTTATAGTAATGTGGACAATCAAAAAAGAACGGAGGGAGTATTAAATATTTAAGTTATTGTGTAAAAGATTTTAGTTTTTATAAAATTAGAATTTACTATGATAATAATAAAAATAACAAGTAAATAAACAGATGTATTTGGAAAAATAAAATTTTTATAAGTTATTTATATTAAACTGTTTTCTTAAATACATGAGATTTTATAATAAAAAGTTACTTTTGTGATATTAAAAAATTATTTAATTGACTATTTGACGAAATTTATTAAAAAGATGTAAAAGAACTTTTAATAAAGTTGTCTTTTTAAAAGTTATGTTTGAAATTTTAATATTAAAAGAATAAAGTTTATATTTGTTTTATAACAAGAATTATGGATTTGTATAAATATATAAGTTTTACTTATTTTACAACTAGAAGCACTGATTTTTGTGAACTTATAAAGTGTTACTTGTTTTATAACTAGAAATCTTGATTTCGTAAATAATATTAGTTGTATTTGTTTTATAATTAGATGATTGATTTTTATGAACTTAATAAGTTTACTTTTTTTTAATTTGACATCATGACCTTTTGGTGAAATTGTTGAATTTCGAAAATTTATCCATAGAATATAATTTTACTCGATTTATAATTAAAATACTTATTTTTGTTAAAGAATTAAAATATTTATTTGTTTTAAAGTTAAAAATGTTGACTATTGAAACTTATTTCAAGAGAAATAAAAGTTTGTAGGTACTTGTGAAAATACTAATCTTAAGACTATTTATAGAATATTAAGTTAGTAGTACAAATTTAACAAATAAATGAGTAAAACTTTAATAGTGAACCTAGAAGGGTATATAGGTAGAATATTATTAAATAAGGAAGTTAACAAATAAATGATGTGCTTGTGTGAATTATCTGTGTATTGATTGAATGACCCTGATAGTAAGGAAATGTCGAACCATGGACCGGCATGTAAAATCCCGGCACTCGTGTTGGCCGGCACGTAAAATGCGGTATTAGACAGGGGGTTTGCTACCTATCTCGTAGAAGCTCGAGCATAAACATTGGCGGGGTGACGACCCCCACCACAGTTAGATCTAGGGCTATGGCCCTGATCTAGCCAGACCCTTACATATATCAGGTGTCATATTGTTTTGTGCTTGTTGATCAATGATGAACTTGATTACTGTTGATGCTATGAGGCATAGTACGGTTATGAGTATTAATCAACTGAACTTGCTTAAGTATTAAGATTACCGAATTGTATAAGTGACAGTAACGTACTTCTGCCAAAGTTGAGAATGGTATCTTAATGACTTAAAAGTATGGAACAGTAAAAGAATATGGTAAAAGTATATAGTGGTGTCAATTAATGATAAGTTCATACTCTAATTATAATTTAGTAAATGTAGTGTATTATTTCATATTTTGAGCTGGATAGGGAGTTATGCTCGGCGTTAAGCACTGACCGGTTCAACCGGTTGTCATCCGTGTAATGGATGGCAGCATTTTGCAGGAATTAGTTCAGGTTCCGATCCTGGCCGCAGCTACAATTTATTTATGCTATCGAGGAATTAGCTGCAAATCTTTTTATATACTTTAAGTTTAATGATTTTTAAGTATTTAATTTTATTTATTGTATAAGTTTAAACAAACGATATGTATTTTTTTATTTTCCTACTTTTATGTAATATTTATCATTTCTAATGAACATTTTTTTTAATTTTAAAGGTTTTTAGCAAATTGGCATTTTCACACCTTTGCATTTTTTTGTAAAAATTTTCATTAATGTTAATTACCTATCGAATTTATCGGCCCTGTTACAATGATGTATTGGGTCGATGATGATGTATTGGGTTACGATCCAACCGCCCTCTGCCTCGAAACAGAGATGGCAAGAATGATGGACAAAGAGGCTGGGTTGTATTCTTGGAGATATTTCCCATATTCATGTTTATGAGAATGGTGATATTTCTACCATTGGTGGGGTCCACCCAAGATTAGTAAAAAATAACAAGGTTGGAACTATGGATTTGGATTTGATTGAGTCTGCCATTAGAAATCCTAAAGTAAATTTCTTAGAGATATTATCCTGCAACTAGACTTATTTGCCTTGAGAATTCACATGCAAAGTAAGCATTCTTCTTTGGTAGACTTCATTTTGAAAAGATTATGTTATATTGTACTGTATTTTCATATGGTTTGATTCTCTCTCACCAGATCTGAAATATTGTATATTTCGCACTGGGCAATTAATTTTTTTCTCTCTCTTACGCATGTTTATGAAGATCATCAATGAACACCATCCCTGGTATTATGAAGAATTGAAGATCTTCAATGAACACCAGATCTGGAAATAGTTCTTGTTCCATTGTAATTTGTTGATGTAATTTGTAATGATTTGTTGTATAAAACGAAATAATTTGTTGTAATAACTTGCTGGGCAATTAATCGTTTTCGTTGTTGTAATGATTTGTTGTAATAATTTGTTGGGCAATTAATCGTTTTCATTGTTTTATTTGTTGTAAGATTTAACAGTTTGAATGAGTATTCCATGAATAAAACGAACAGAAAAAAAAATAAAAAAAAAGTCTCAAAGGCGAATGACCGCAGCCAATAAGCCTCCTTTTTTTTGTTGTGAAAATAGTCTATAGGCTGCGGTATTTAGGACCGCAGCCAATAATAATTTTCTCATTTGATGCTATTATAAATGCTGCGAGACAAAACCGCAGCCTATAGTGGCAAAAAAACCGCAGCCTATGATGTTTTTTCCATTAGTGTAAGCATTTCAAACAACTTTGCCATATGTTTTATTTTGCAAGGTTGTCTGTCCACATTAAGAGAATATTACTGATTGTTGATGCATATAGGGTAAAATATGTTAGGACACTAAGACATTCATTGTCACTATTAAGTAGCACGAGCTTTAGGAAAATTCTTGAGTAGTCACAGAACAAATTTCACTAGCATAAAAGTCCTACCAACTTTCAACAAGCATACTTCTATTTCATGAGATCAATGGTTTTGAAGTTTAAGAACTCTTTAATGTGACATCTTCAAAGTATATTAGTAGGCTTATTCATTTCAATTTCTCACCATTCTATCTTCTTTTTCTTTTAATTTCTCGTTCATTTTGTGCTTATTTGTTCCCATGATGAAGGTATATTGTCCTTTAAACTTTTGTTTCTGCCTCATTCAATCAAACTTTACTCTTTACTTTTGTGAAATAAGATTGAACTAAACTGTAAAATTTTTGTTTTCATATAACTAAATTAATTATCCCATGTTACACTATCCTCTTTAGGACCAATCAACCATAATTACTCAATTCATATTACATTTAATACAATCATTCTATATACTAAAACAAAGACCACCTATGACACGTGTCAGCCTCTAGTAAAAAATTTTCCCGCTCAAATTAGCTTCTCACAGACACTTTCTTATAACTTTATTATATCTTCTAGGACAAGATTACTATACATCATTCTATATACTAAAACAAAGACCACCTATGACACGTGTCAGCCTCAGGTAAAAAATTTTCCTGCTCAAATTAGCTTCTCACATACACTTACTTATAACTTTATTATATCTTCTAGGACAAGATTACTATACATTAGTACTGTTATTGCAATTCTATATGAATATTAATTTTACATATCGTCTTTCATGGAGGTCTCTAGAGTTTGGGGGTAGTAGTGGAGGTTCTTGAGGGGGACATGGTGTCTAGCAGTTCCGTTTCTACTAAAATCTTTTTTCTGGTGGTTTGCGTATGGTTTCTTTAGTTTCTAGGCCTGCGCTTTTGGTGGTGCTCGATGCATATCCAGGTCTGAGAGGAGTTTCTTCAGTTCAGGGGCAGTGTTGCAGGTCCAAGTAGAGTTTTGCAGGTGTATTAAGATGGTGTTGTAAGTGGGTCCTGGTTGCTGATATGGAGGGGTCTTGGTGTTTTGTCAAATTTTGGATTCAGGTGGTGTTAGTAATGGTGGAGGTCCTCCGTTGGTGGCAGATGATCTTGGCGTGAAATTTTTTCCAGCTCGACGGTTCAACTTCTTTGGCTCTCTTCCTTCTTGGTTTTTTGTCTGTTTGTGGAGTCCTTTTCGTTGTTATAGGAGCTGATATCGAGGGAGCTTTATTATTGAAGATGTTGTCTTTTGGAGTTTTCGAAGTCTAGGTGTGCAGAGTGGTTATGGGAGCTGATATCGAGGGAGCTTTATGGTGTCGTTTGGATTTTTGTTTCCTGGTGGTTACCCAAGAGTTAGGCTTTTTATTTTGGCAGCTGGTGGTCGACGCTTTAGTTGTTTGAAGGTCGACGGTGATGCGTTCTTTGGTGGCCTTACGAAATTATTGCTCCTTTGGTGTGCTTCGTCTTTGAACAGATTTTCTTGGTTTGATGTTTCTCTTTATCCGAGATGTTTGGCTGCACATCTTTGGGTTTTCCCTGGCAAGTTGGCTTCAGCTGTTTTGGTGTTTCTCCCTGGCGTGGTTTCGATGGTAGCGCCCACTTTGGAGTTTCTTGCATTGATTTGGAGCTATTTCTAGATTTTGGTGTATTTGGTGTTATCGTCTGTTTTGTTTTCGGAAATTGTTTGGTGATGCATAGTCCACTCCTATGCTGTTTCTGAGTGGCCTGATTCTTAGCCCCCTATTCCGATGGCTTTTTTCCTCTTGTGGTTTTTTTATGCCGGAGGTGTTGGGGTACCAAATTTTTAAAAAACTTTAATATTTAGATTATTCACTATAATAATCCCTTTAATCGAATTTGGACATAACTTGCTATTGTAGTCATAAAAGGAGCACCCATGTGTATGTTAAAGTATTTCATACTCGTGAAAATTAAAAATTTTTAATTGTCAATTAAAATTATTATTCAATATTTTTCTTTATGGGTTGAACCAATTAGAAATGGTCTCTCAAAGAGACTGTCTCTCACAATAATTTGTGTTCAATAAAATAATATATTCACTATTAAAAAATCTAATTTTCTTAATTCCCATGAATTAGATATTATATAACTATGAGTATTGTTTAATAAAGTAATATACCCTTTACGATATCTCCATATTGAGTATTGTTCACTATGCACATAATTTGTTTTTTAAATATTATTTCTATTATTATTTGCAAATAATAATAATCAATAGTTGAGTCGATAAAAGGAAATAAGTATCTGTAATTACAATGAATTATGTAAACAAATAATATAAGTAGTAATAGAGTATTTGGTAAATAGAGTAAAATTAGTAAAATTGGTTATAAAATTGGTAATCGAGTAAAATTAGTAAGTTGATTACCCAATTAACAATATAATGAGCATATAATTATGTCAATAAGAAGGAAATAATTAAGTCAGTTTCTTTTTTGGTCTTAAATGATGATTCTGAATAGAATATTACTCTTTTTGCTAATATATGCCACACATAGCGGGTAATTAGGACAACATAGTAAATTAATTAATTATCACATTCTTTGAAAATTATTGCAACAATTTTTACCCAAACTTTAAACTATCTTAGATAAACCTTTCTTGCATCATAATAGACCAAATTGAGGATAAAAATCACCTCAAATCAGCCCCAAAACAACAGCCCCCTAGCTGCCATACTACCCTCTTTTAGCCCCAAAACCCACTTACACACTCCACCAAACTCTCTACCCAAAGCCCCTTTTGTTCTTACCAAAAAAACACCATCATAACAAACATGCAAACATGATAAATGAAGACATATTTGCTGTCCAGACTTTTAGCTCCATCAACCTTCTTCAGTTTCCATTCTACTCCTAAATTCATCCATAAGTACAATAGAAGTTCAATCTTACAATTCCTAGCAAAAACACCTTTTTTTCTCATCAAATCTTCTTCAAAAACCTATCTAAAACTTCTGAAAATTTATGTTTATAGACTCAAATCTCCCATGAAAATAATCTTCATTTCAAGAGCTTTCCATAGACACCAAACTTGAAGAAATCCATCAAGAATAGAGTAAGTTATGCTTATTCCTTTATTCACCTTTTTTGTTAAAACTTGTTCATGTAAAATTCTTTTTACATGAAATCTTTCTATAAACTAAGATTATTATAAAATGGGTCTTTCATCATAATAACTAAGAAAAATAATCTCTTAAGAAGGCCTAGAAATTTTAGGCTAAAAGAAGGAGATTTAAAACATTTTTCATTTTCCATATCCGATCCACCTTTTTCTTTCCTCAAAATTTTTCCATGACAGTCTTCAACCTCGAAATCGGAACTCACTCATTTTTCCTGTTTTTCCTCCTCCAAACCTGGTTTTGAAGAAACCCAAATTGTCATCCTCATTTTCAGGTTACTATACTAGGTTTATCTTTTTGGATTTTTCAGCAATTTATCCTTCTTACTTGCATATATTCTTTTGTATATTTTGATGGGGATTTTATAAGGGGGTTTAGTTTGAGTAATTTACTAACTTCAGCATCATCTTCATTTTGATGTTGATTATCTTCAATTTTCTCCTATTGTTCGTTGTCCTTTTTGGGTATTTCATCTTCTCTCCTTAATTTATTGAATAATGATTCTGCATATTGTTTTCGATTTTTGGGTTTTTGTTTGCAAATGAATTGACCCCAAATTTTTTCTCTTTAGTTGGTACCCGATTCTTTTCGCATTCAAGACAGGAAGATTCAGCCTTTTTTGAGGTTGGTTTTGCATTGTGTTGAGTTCTCTACACACGCAGCTAATCCCTTCTAATGATTCAATTGAATACTCTGCTTAATAGTAAGTTATGTGTGATTCATAAAAATCAAGGCCAGTAAACCCAAATTTTGTTGTTGATGCTTATTTTGCTCACAATTGCTTAAAAAATCAACATGTTATAATGTTTCTCATCTCTTGTTCTTCTTGCGTCATTTGAATGTTGGAGAGGATTTCTTCCAAACTTTGAATTTGTGTCTTTACTTGAAATCTTGATTACCCATTTAAATAGGAGTAACCGACAATTAACCCATTTATCAAACTTCGAATTAGGTTTTCCCACTTTTTGTTTGAATTGTGGTTTTTTAAGAAATTATTGTTTTGGAATTGGGGCTTGTTTTTCGAAATGGGATTTTACAATTGACTATTTCTGAATTTTGGTTTTGAGTGACAATTTAATGATTTTGTTATTCTTTATGAAGTGGGTTTTAATGAAAGTTTATTTTATTGTGTTGAATGAAAGATGCAATGAAAGGTTTAGTTAACTATATTTTCAAAGTTTGGTTTCTAAATTTAAAGATGCAATCAAAGGTAGTTAACTATATTTGATCAAATGATTAACTTTACAATGGATAAAGTTTAAAATCTTTTTGACATGCTCTATTTTGTTTTAATCTTAAACATCTATAGTTTAAAATGATTAATTGTTTTGATAATTACCCAATTTGCTTACATTAGTTGTTTTGATAATTTGGGAATGAGTTTATTTTACGTTTTGAATTAAGTATTTTTATTATCTTTTTGAATTTAGAGATTTAATTATGATTTTTATTATCTTACTTTGTTTGATTTGATGAGTTTACAGCACCTTGATACACTAGGTGATAATCCTATACCAATTGGAAGTTCTTCTAAGCAAATCTAAAGAAGGTGATTGATTAGCTTTATTTTTGTATTAGAATGTTTGAATTTCACTATTTGCAGCAGATTTGTAAGCTTTCAATTTCAATGGAATGTATCATTTATATTTGGTTGGCGTTTTTTAATGCATATATAGTCTTGAATTGAAAATTTCTAAATTGTAAAGTTAAATTCTTTTAATAAGGATAAGTTCATTGAATCTTGCAGTGTGAAATGCTTGTAAGTTGTAACCAATGTTCTCCATTTTTTGGTGCCTGTTGGACAGATTGAGCTTTCCCAATGGACCGACATTGTAAAGACTGGTGTCTTGAAGGACCTTGCTCTATATGACCCTAATTGGTAATAAAAGAGGGATTACAATAGAGTGCTCTAATATCTGAAATCCGATTTGACATGATATTTTTATTTATATGATCATTTTTCAATTTAATTTTTGTGAGAAAGCTTTTGTGAGCTTAATTGCATTGAGATTGTTCTTGCATACATTTAAAGCATTGTTTAGATTTTTGGGGCAAGTGATTTTCATTTTTAAGGGTTTTTTTTACTTAATTTCGATTTTCCTTCCATTGCTTGCCCTTACTTTTAGGAAGAATTTATGATAATTGGACATGGAACGGGCTATATATTGTTCGCCAAGAATTCTGTTGTCACACAAGAGTACTGTTGATTATAAATTGAGAATTTTAAGGTATCCCTACATCATCTACTATTAATTGCCTCTCTTTCTCACCTTTTTATATCTTGAATTGAGTGTTGTTTTGATTTTGATTACTTGCATTATTTGATTTGGGTTGTTCTGGTTCATCCCAGAACAACATATGATACTTCATAGATTGGGTTTGAAAGGCTCGCATGTATATTATTCTAAATTGATCAAACATCATCATGTGCAACTTTGAATTAACAAAATCGCAAAACTTAACACTGCTTTCATAGACTTCCAAAGCTCTCATCTTTTAATAATCGACATTGAACTTTTTACAAAGTGATAATTTAAATCACCACATACTTTGATACACTCATAAAGGTTTCTTCTAAATTATTGAACTCCAGCAGAATCTTAATATGATCGCAAAAAATATGAAACGCATTGCATACAATTTATAATGATGTTAAGTGATGACCACTATGAGTACTTATTTGATGTTAAGTGATGTATACAGTTTATAATGATTTGTATTGTCATTGCAGGAGGGGAGTGTTGGTTCATGCTTGAGGAAGCACACATTCTGGTGATTATCGGCATTCTACTCAATCCTTTCTACTCGAAACGTAATTCATATTTCCTTTTCTTTGGCTGATTGTTTCAATTGGTTTTCTTGGTATTTGTGTAGAAATCTTAGTTCAATTGTTTCTTGTTTGATAGATATCAATTTTTTGTGTAGAAGGTATCACTATTAGCGGGTGGTTTTCTTATAATGTAATTAAAATGCTTTTTTAATGCAACTAAGTTAATTTACTTTTATATAATTGTCTTGAAAATTCTTAAAAATTTGAGTATGGAAATGATGACTTTGATTCATCTCCTATTTTTGACCGAATGCAACTCAAGTTTGTTACTTATACTTGTTCTCGTATTTGTCAATAGAAATTAATGAGGATATGATATCAAAAGATTTCTCATCTGTAAACAGACTGTGGAAATTAATGTATATTTGAGAAAAATGTAGGCGAGTAGCCGAGTATGAGTGACCGAAGTCTTTTCGTGCTCTTTTGCTGGACCTGCATATGCTAATATTAAGCTCAAATCGTTAACTGATGCATGTGAAATATGTAATCATATCAGTGTAAGCCTGCCTTCTTTTTTCAATCGTTTATAATTTATGTCCATGGTTGTTTGACAATTTTTCATCATTTGTAACAATATGTGACAAATTTGCTAATGACAATAGTGTAAGCCTGCCTTCTTTTTTCAATCGTTTATAATTTATGTCCATGGTTGTTTGACAAATTTTCATCATATGTGACAATATTGTAAAACAACTCTAAGATCATACAATTTGCTAATGAGGTTATGGACTTATGGCCTTATGCTGTAAGAGGTGTATTAAATATTTCAAAACACTTGATTTTATAATTGAGTTGTGATGTTTACTTGGTGATATATTTTATATGTTTAAATCAATACAAAGTTAATGTGTTATTTTTATGTTATTGATTATAATTTTAGTTTGAAATTTATCAATGTAATGTTTATATTGGGTATGAATTTCAATATTAGTACACATAATTGGGTATTTATGAGATCATATTTTTTGCGTGCTGGTATGATTAGTGTTGAGCAGAGGAGCAAAGTTGGAAAAGAGATGAAACATGATGATTAAACTACTTGATCAAATTCCGGAACCCATTGTTCATCGACCACAACTTGAGAGTGATCATAATCAAAATGACGAAGAAGAACGTGATAAACCAATTCTTATTTAAGTTTGATGGCATTTGTCACCAACTTTTTAGTTCCTTCTTTAATTATTGTAATGTATTGCTTGTTGGTAGGATGGAATTGGGATTTAAATGATTAGAATGAATTAAATTCAATTTTGGATTTGTAGAATAAATGATTGTTGTTATGAATTAAATTTTTTGTTTTTGAATTTGTCAATACAATGACATAGTTTAGAATAGGTTATTTTGTTCTGAAATTGATGGGTGGTGGTGTGCGCCTAGATCTGATCCAGAGATCTACTAATAATAGCACAAAGGCTGGCTGTTGTTAGGTTCGATGCAACACTAATCTACCTCAAATTATGATTTGGAGCTTGAATGGACCTCCGAAATTAAGACATTTCTTGTGGCGTGCTTGCAAAAATACTCTCCCGGTGAATGAGGTGCGGTATAGAAGACACATGGCTGACTCCCCCCTTTGCTCGAGATGTAATGTAGCTGATGGGACGGTATGTCACGCTTTGATGGATTGCCAACAATCGAATTTGATGTGGCTCACTCATCTACATGCGAATACAGTTGCTGCTGCCCCAAGAGCATCCTTCAAGGCCTGTCTGGCCTGGTTCATGGAGCACTGTGACAACGATGCTTTGGTGATTATTTGTGCTTCACTGTGGGCATGTTGGTTCGGGAGAACTAAGATCATTTTTGAAAATAAAACATTTTACTTTGTGCAGCTGTCAACCTCATATGTGAAGATGATCCATGACTACAGCCAATATGCGTCGGAGGTCTCTCATGTTCATGTCCTATCTGTTTCAGTCCCTAGAAGCTGGCGACCTCCGGATGACGGCCAAATAAAGGCAAATTTTGACGTGTATGTGGGTCCTGACTGCATTAGGGGCCTTGGTGCTGTTTTCAGAAATCATGACGGGAAGATTTTGGTTGCGGTCGTGAAAAGAATGAAGTCAAACATGGGCGTCAAAGCAGCGGAGTTAGCGGCTGCTTGCTTTGCTCTAGAGATAGCTCAAAGGATGGAATATGATCACATTGTTTTAGAAGGTGATGCGCAGACAGTAATTAACTCCATCAAGGAGTGTGGCAGAACACCAATATTTGCTTTGTATGAGTCCTTACATGTTCCAAGCTCTTCTTTTACTAGCTTTTCCTGTACCTCGGTTCGTCGAAATGAGAATATTGTTGCCCATACGGTTGTTAGGTGGGACACGAGTATTGCCCACGAGAAGATTTGTATGGAACTTTTCCCGTCAAGCCTTCGGGCTTTGGCTGATCTTGATCTAATATAAGCTAGGTTTATCTCAAAAAAAAAAAAGTTATGCTTATTTTTGTATAATCAGATTATATTTAACTATTTTCATGTCTTACTATGAGGTTGTCTATTTTTACGTATACATTTTCAGCTCTTGTGCCTTTCACACTTTTACAACACATTGATAGTTTAATATTTTCCTTTTCTATTATTATTAATAAAAGTATAAAAAATAACAATTTAATGTTTAATAGTGTGACTTGGGGGACCGCGTGCGTAGCACGCGGCCCCACAACTAGTACTATATACATTTTGAATTTTTGATGTATAGTATAAAAAATTACAGTGAATATGAGAGTGTCATTAGTTATTATTTTATTGGCCAACATTATAAGAGTATTTATGGCATGACACTAGTAGAATTAATTAAAATTGCTGATATTCATTTGCTGCTTAAATTTCAAACATAGCAAAAAAATTAATAAATGCTACTGTTTTAATAAATTCACAGCAAATTTATTTGTTTTTGCTGTTTTTCTTAATTAATCACATCAAAAAAATTTAATTTACATGACATAGCATTCATTCATTTTCACGACACAGCCTTCATTCATTTGGAAACTTCAACTTCCTTCTTTCTTTTCTTCCTTCTCTTTATTCCTTCATTAGTCATTTGTAAAATTTAGCCTCCTTCTCTTGATTTTTCCTCATCCCCTTTCTTCCTTCATTCTCCCTTTCATTCCAATTTCAAGATCTGAGTTAGTATCATTTTACTCGGTAGAAATAAATCAAATTCAGCCTCCTTCTCTAGATTTTTACTCGGTAGAAATAAATCAAATTGTACGGTGAATTTTGTTCTGAGTTAGTATCATTTTACTCAGTAGAGATCCATTTCAATTTTTCCTTTCGGTTATTCCAATTCACGAGTAGAGCGCAAATTGACGAGGTAAATGTTTTCTCTCATGTAATTTCTAGTTGAATGTTGAATTTCTTAGTTATTTGTGGCTAATTGTAGATAACTATGAGAATATGCTTTTTTATTCCTATTAAGTCCTAATATAAAGTATTAGGTTAGGGTTTTTTTTATCTTACAGTTAAAAATTGATGAGATGGAGTTCAAAGAACTCATAAAAAAATTGTGTTATATATCATCACTGATTCCTCTTATTGTATACTGTGCAATTTGATTCCTCTTATTGTTAATGTGAATGTCAAAACAAATTCATGAATGGATTTTAGATGTTAAGCAAGATGATTTGACAAAGTGGTGCTGTTTGTGATATGATATATATCATCACCGATTGTGTTCTAATTAACTTTGATCATTGTGCAATTTGACATCCATTTGATAAAATACTACTATATTATATGAACAAGTTAATTAAAATTACATTTACTTTAACAAAAAGTTCAAGCTAAAGTATTTTGCCCATTGCTCGCGGACTTCATCTATTTCATCTTCGCTATATGTGCTTGATCTTGCAATATACTCCTTCAAAACAAATAATAAACAAAACAAATTAAAATAAATACATTATTTATGAACGCGCGCAATCCGTACAATAACAACTTATAGCTATATGTAACCTTGAAAGCAAATAACAAAACAAAAAACACATTAAAAAGTTCACCAAATACAAAAATTCTGCAGAAATTTCGGCAGAATTCCATTTGTAAAATGAATAATCCAAAAATTTTTAAACTCATGTACCTGCAAATAAACTCATTACAATAAAAAGTGGTGTTCACAATCACTTTCATTCTTTTCTATACCAACCAAATTATTTCCCAAAGTACAATAAAACAGGTGTTCATAACAATTTTTTCTCCAACAATTCAACAACTTGATTCCTCAAAATAACAAACTCTCTCATTAATCAAATAAACATTGTGATGGATAATCCATTGTATCGAATTGATAATAAGAGCTATCATATATCATATAATTGAACAATACTAAATAAATGTTAATTTCCTTACTAATCAAAGCTACTGAACATTACAGTCTAAAATCTTCTATTTCCCTTTATTATCAAATACACATGATGATTAATAACTTAACATATTAAATTGATAATTGGTGCTATCATATATGCATTTAGTTAAATAGCAGCACAAAGCAGGAACTATTCAACATTTCAATTATAAAAATTCAAAGTCTACTAATAAGTACTACAAGAAAAAACAGAGAACCTTTGACTTATATGTAAAAAAAATTCAAAGCCTAATTCATAGAGACCGTACGTTCTAGTAACAGATAAGAAAAAAGGGTTTATTACTACATAAATATGTAAAAAAAAATTATGAAATTTGTTAATAAAAGAATGAACTCCAACAAAGTAGTTGAGGAAATGTTTTCTGAGGTTTTCTTAAGAGCATCAATAATGTCCTATCAGTAGTTGAAAAGCCAGTTCTTTTCAATTGGTGTGACAAGTGTTCCGGGCTAATTTACCAAAAGGAGAACTTCAATTGGGAGTGGCTCAATGAGTTAGAATGTTAAATATTAGTTTCGTGAGCCTAAAGTGACTCAACCTGCTTGCAAACTAGCATTCCATGAGTATTTTGTTGTTTCTCAGTTTTTTACTTGATTGAAAATTGTTTTGTGATTGATTGTATTTGTACCTTGCAGCGTGAGGAGGAGTTGATAGCAAAGAGGTCTCTTGTTCTACTTAGATCAGAACAACAACACGCATCAACTGATTTGTACTGACAGTATACTAAACATATAACAACATCAAGAACAACATATAAATCAGAACAACACATATAACTTCGATCAAGAACAGCATATACATTAGAACAACATCAATTGATTTGCAGAACATCACATATACAAATCAACATCAATAACTTAGATCAGTATATGTTCTACTTCAATATAAACTTCCAAGCAACAAAAGAAACCAGTATGTTTCAAGACTGCAGAAATCAGTACCTTGGCTGCAGAAAATGAAGTCCTAGCGCAAAATCAGACCTTGGCTGCAGAAATCAACAACAAATAACTTAGATGATGTGTAACTGTTGTAGAATTAATTCAGAACAGTAGGTTTTAAAACTAATGTATAACTAATTCAGACCTTGGTGCAGAGACGTTGTATAACTGCTGAGTTGCCACAAGAACCTTTGACTTATATCTATATAGTCCAAACTATGCAACTGATAAATTTTGTGAAGTTGTGGTTATTATTGAGTCATGTAAAAGTACTTCCCATTACGTAAATGATCAAATGAAACTATGCCGCCTGAGAACCAAAACCCCATATACTCATTTCTAATTGCAAGCATGACATTTATAGCAAAACCAAGCAATTTTAATGTCTAATTACGTGTCACATAATCCGCTAATCTTCCAGGGAATCGCGAAGAAAATTATGGTCGATTTTGGGTTTTTATCAACAATTTTGCTAGCAAAAATTATAGTACACTGGTCTAATTATTAGTGTTCATGATCTGGATCATTTGGGATCCTAAAATCATCACAATGTTCAGATAATTCAATACCTCTGGGCTTTGTCATTAATGATTTTTATAGGATGAATGCGAACACTATACATCCCTATCCTAAACAAATGCATAGCATGAATCTGATTTTTCCATCACAGTAGCGGCCACGACAGTAGTCACATTGACACATGACCAAGTTTACAAATAACCACAGTTACCCAAGAAAGGTGCTCATTGGAAATAAGTCATCATATTCTTCAAATTCAAATGCTTTTA
This sequence comes from Amaranthus cruentus, assembly GCA_019425755.1. Taxonomy (NCBI): domain Eukaryota; kingdom Viridiplantae; phylum Streptophyta; class Magnoliopsida; order Caryophyllales; family Amaranthaceae; genus Amaranthus; species Amaranthus cruentus. Next base: position 5,018,162 of record CM033458.1, on the reverse strand, counting down.
AAGTGTGCTTAAAATTAACACCTGCAATGAATCATGAAAACTTCTAATTCAAAAAGAGTAATAACTGATAAGACATAAGAGAGCCATTAAACTGACCAAGAAAACTTGAAATTCGTCATTTTTACCATCTCAAAAAACCCTAACAAACCCTAAAATTTCAATTTTTTAAACAACAAATTAGATGGCTTCACACATTACTGAATAATGAGAACTGAAATTGTAAATCCTCATTAAATGTGCAGATGGATTCAACTAAAAACAAAAAAATCCAAATAATGGCAAATTAGAACAAAGAGCAACAATAGATCCACATGAATTGAACATTTACTAATCATAAGAATTGAAACCCTATCATCAAATAAAAGTTCAAAATACTTTGAAAACAAACAATAATGAAATTGAGAAGAAATTAATTACCTGAGTGATTATAAATTACTGATCTTCAACAACTTAAGTTGTGAATTAGGGCTGAAATAAGAGATTGAACCACATATTAAGAAGCTTTAATGTCGAAAGAAGCAATATCATTAATGGTGGAATGGAAGATGAAACTGTGTTGATGAAGAAAATCGCAGGCAGCAAGATGCTGAAAATCGCAGGCATGAGGAAGCAAATCGATGAACAAATAAACGGCAATAGATTGATAAACAACAACAGCAGCAGCGGACCAAATTGATGAAGCACGAAGCAGAATTGAAGGAGGAAGCGAATTGATGAACAAACAGACTGGTAAATCAGGATTCGTGTGAAGCGAATTGAAGGAGGAAGCATAATGAATTTGGGCGGTTTTAGAAAATTTAGAAATTAGGTTTAAAAATTACATGTCCGCCTCTAATTCACGAATATGTATAGCTATTTCAGTATTTCTCTAATTCATTATTTGTATCTTGTGTTTAAACACAAGATACAAATAATAGTTAGGATAAATGGACATTAATAATCCCAACTTTTCGTCGTCCGCTCAAAACAATCCCAACTTTCACTTATTTTCAAACAAACCCAACTTTGCCACTTATTTGCTCCGGGCATACCCTTTTCAAGGGTGACCTGCTGTAACAGGTAAAACCCTTAATAAAGGGTTTCTTCAACCTCTCTCTCTCCAAAACAACCCACCATTAATGACCATGGATGAGCATCCTCCAAAGTCCACCATGGATGAACATCCTCCAAAGTCCACCATTGATCAATCAAAATCCATCAACCCAGATCTCCCACCTCCACCATCAGATCCAGAATCAAACCCAAAATCATCAGAAACTCACTCCACCGACTATGCACCATACCCGAAACTTGACCCGCTTTTGGCTACTGCTGCTACAAACGAAGCAACCACCATGCCATCTGAATCAAACCCTTATGTTTCCGCGCATCCTGCTCCTCCGTCTGCTCCCAAAAGTAACATTACCTCACTTTTCTTTCTTCTTCCTGATTTAGTTTAATTTAATTGAATATTAGTTTGAGTTGATTTGATGTTATTGGGATTTAATTTTATTTTGAAAAAATAAACAAATGTGGAAACGATCGATACCGTGAAGGATGTTATAGGAAAATGGGGGAAGAAAGCTGCTGAAGCTTCTAATAAGGCGCAGGATCTTGCTGGCAAAGGTTAGTTATTCGGTTTCAGATTATTCAATTGTTGAAGATGGTCATTAATGGTGGGTTGTTTTGGGGAGAGAGAGGTTGAAGAAACCCTTTATTAAGGGTTTTACCTGTTACAGCAGGTCACCCTTGAAAAGGGTATGCCCGGAGCAAATAAGTGGCAAAGTTGGGTTTGTTTGAAAATAAGTGAAAGTTGGGATTGTTTTGAGCGGACGACGAAAAGTTGGGATTATTAATGTTCATTTATCCTAATAGTTATTTGTATCCCCCGTTTAAATACACGATACAAATAACTGTAATTTGTATCCCCTGTTTTAACACCCGATACAAATAACTGTTATTTGTATCGCGTGTTTAAACACAAGATACAAATAATAGTTATTTGTATCCCCTATTTTAACACCAGATACAAATAACTATTTTTTTGTATTGCGTGTTTAAACACAAGATACAAATAAGGTTTATTTGTATCTTTTGTTAAAATAAGAGATACAAAAAATAATATTTGTATCTTATATTTCAAAATAGATACAAATAGGGGGTCACTAATGAGACTTTTTTTACTAGTGTAATTTGCAGCCTGTCAGAAGGTTTCCCAGGGCTTATGTTACATTCAAGAGGGTTTCCTATTCAAGGGCAATAGACTATGCATACCTAAAACACCCTTAAGGAGACTGTTAGTCAGAGAAGTCCATGAGGGGAGCCTAGGGGGTCATTTTGGGATTCAAAAGACCTTAAACATGGTGAGCCAATACTTTTTCTGGCCTGAAATTCTAGGTACTGTAGGAAAGCACATACTGAAGTGTTAAGCATGCATAAAGGCCAAAATCACCTTCCACAAAGGTGAATACATTCCTTTACCTGTTGCTGAGAAACCTTGGGAACATCTCAGTTTGTATTTTGTTGTAGCTTTGCCAAGAACTCAAAGAGGCAGAGATTCTGTCATGGTGGTTGTTGGCAGATTCTCATAAATGGCACACTTCATTGCTTGCAACATGGTAGATGATGCCAAACACATA
>CM033458.1:4950063-5015534 GCA_019425755.1 Amaranthus cruentus | reverse complement strand
TAATTCGAGAAATTAAACCCAGAAATCCATGAGTAAGTTCACCCTAACACATATTCTAAAATTAAGTTAAACATAAATACATAATCAAACAAAAAATAATAACCTTTCAAGGAATTTTCTAAAAATTCAATTATTCTGCACAAATCAAGACTAGCAAACAATCATTAAATAGCTAATTATTTCTCTTTACTAACAAATTATAAAAAAAAAATCCAGAAATTAATTTACAAAACTACCAGAAAAACTCAAAAATAAACCAAAAAAATACATAATTAGATGATAAAGATTGAAACTTTACAGCATATTAGCATGTTGAATATCAGCTTCATTGACTTTGAGAGCTTCTTGACAAGAAGTAGAAGTTGATAACCCAACATTGATTAAGAACAAAAGCACCTATAATCACTCTTATCTAATTTCATACGCATGACTTTTGAAATGAATTGAGTATTTGGGTATTGGACTTGGGGAGTGGGAGGAGTTAGGAGACAGCCTGTCTCAAGTCACAAGTCACTCACAGCTTTATTGGGAAACAATCAGACAATTTTAGAAAGGAAAATTTGCCATGAATAATCCCAACTATCACCCGTTGGCCAGAAATAATCCCAACTATTGATTATTTTTTAATAATCCTAACTATTGCTAATGTTTGCTGAAAACAGTCCCTTGTGATTTGGAACCGGCTATAACAAGTTATTGGAAGTAAATTTTTTTTCCTTTTTTTTTAATTTTCTTCATTCAAACCCATCTTCTTCTTCTTCATTCTTCATTCATCCATCTTCTTCTTCTTCATTCATCATAAACCCTAATTCTTCATTCATCCTTCATCCTCTCCATCTTCTTCTTATTCATTCATCCTAAACCCTAAATCTTCAATGAATTCCTCTTGACCAGATCAATTGACCAGATCGACAAGCAAGAACAATTAGAAGTTGAAATTGGAGCATTACTTGACAAAATTCAGAAATTGAAGCACAAGAAAAGGGCCATTGAAGAGGTTGTTAACTCACTAAAACTGGAAAATGCAAAGCTTGATGGAGGAGTGAAGGCTTTAGGAAAATGCAAGGCTTTAGGATTCAACACAAATTTGGTCATCAATGGTGGAAGTAATTTAATGGGATTTTGAAGATGAATACAACAACAATGACCTTCAAAACCTTTGTATTTACCTATTTTATGATGAAGAAAATTTTTTTAAAAAAAGGAAAAAAAAAATTACTTCCAATAACCTGTTATAGCCGGTTCCAAATCACAAGGGACTGTTTTCAGCAAACGTTAGCAATAGTTAGGATTATTAGAAAATAATCAATAGTTGGGGTTATTTCTGGCCAACGGGTGATAGTTGGGATTATTCATGGCAAATTTTCCTTTTAGAAATTATATATTGATTAATATTTTTAATAAACAACGGGTCTTAAGATCTACGGGTCCGGGTCTGGGTATTTAACTCAGATCCGGATCCGGATTCGTGACTTGATAATTAGACCCATACTCGATCCGGACCCGACGGGTCTATTTTTTTAGGCCCCAGATCCGTGAAAACGGATACGGATCCACAAATTCGGGTCGGGTCCAATACCCATTGCCATCCCTATTCCATAGTGTTCAATTCATTATTCATTCACAATATGATGATAAAAGGTAGTATACTAGTATAGCAGTAGGTTCTATTTTCCAAGAAAAAGAGATTAAAAGTGGAGGGAGACTTATTACATGTCAGTGATTGTCAGATTGTGAATTAATATTTTATTTATTTAATTTAATTATCTCTCTAATTTTTGGGCCCCGGGTTCATTAAATTTTTGGGCCTAATGCTTTATTTTTGGCCTTTTTGATGTACCAGCTTTGAGGCCCCCTACTATACATACTTTTTGAAAATTAAAACAGGGCCCTGGGCGGTAGCCCTTTGGGCCTACCCTCATGGTCGGGCCTGATAGTTGGTTGCTCTAAAATTAATTCTTCCGTTCCTGCAAAATAATATAAATTTTTTAAGATACTAAACTAAACTAAACAAACACAGAAATCAACCAAGTCTACAATCCAAGTCTACAAATCGAAACCAAAAAATAAAAAACAAAAAGAAAAAGAAACACCAAACTAAACCAAACAAAACGAAAAAAAGACAAAAAAAAAAAAGTCAAAGCCAAATTCCTGCAGAATTCGAAACCATAGATGAAATCTAAACTAAATCAGAATGAAAACAGAAATTTGTAGCATAAAACAAAAAAAAGACAAAAAAAGGAAACAAGACCTAAATTACTAAGATGATATCGAAACCAACAAAACAAAATCAACAAAAAAAACAAGCGAAAATCGACCTTTCACCTTTGATATAGCAGAAAAGTCGAAACCATAGCCAAATTTGAACGAAATCAGAAATTCCAGCAGAAAAAACGAAACAAAAAAAGACGTTCTGAAAAGGTTGTGCGAGTCTCATCCTATAGAGAAACATCCTGATAAGGCTATCCATGTATCGTCCTGAGAAAGAATAGTCCACATCCTTTAGAAGTATACTAAAACACGTGGACTAGAGGGCATGTATAGGGATAGTACCAGAAGGAAGACGATCAATAAGTGAAGAAATGGAAATTTTCTTCCAAAAAACTTGCAAAAATAGACACCCCAACCCCGCCAAGACACAAGTCGCGATCAGATCAGACCTGTTGACTCCTTCAGGATCAGGACTCAACAGGCCTGAGGGGCAAATTGTATGTGCTCAAATACGTAATCTCAATTAAGGATGCTAATTCTAAAAGCAAAGAAGCAACTTAAGCAACATACCTGCAGGACCCTCAGATCCTGCAGAAAGAAAGAATAACTCCTCAGGACGAACCATCTTGAGAGGAGGCCATAACCCTCCCAAGATAACTCGTCCTGCGGAATAACAATTAAAACGCCTAAAGGGCAATCAACCCTGCAAGGCAATAGCAACAGATATGCTGACATGGCAAGACAACAGCTGTAAAAGTATTGTTCTAAGTACCATCGCAACTCGGGTAAGGCAATGCACCACACCTACCTCATACCTTGTTGTACTATAGCATACTAGAAACCACAAAAGGGGACCACCTTTTGAAGGATCACCACTTAGCAAAAGCCACGACAGCCATAAATATATTCTTTGTCTCCTCTACGTTGACATCAGAATATTCCATGTAAGGTAAAAGACCAAACAGCCCTTAGGGTTTGGGGAACTCTCTCCTAAACCTCCTACTATAAATACACAGTGCCATGCACTACATAAAAAGGTAACTCTTTTGCTCCAAAATATACAATACTCTTCGATTCATCTCAGTCTACTTACTGACTTTAGCATCGGAGAAGGACCCCCGGAGCCACCCCTCTCCAGCCCTTGTTTGTCACTTGTTTTTAATCTCTCTAAATTCGCCACCTCCAATGTCAACTGGGCTTTGGGACTTGGGAGGAATATGGTTAAGCAAGATTGAGTTAATGGTTTGCTTGGAAAGAATACGCCTGGGATCATCATACACTTTTTCAACATTGTTTTTCATTGGGAATGAACAAGAGCTCGAGCCAACGCAGGATACACAATCAGCACATTCTCTCCTCGATGCCCCAAGAACATGGAGATTTTCTAATCTCATAACTTCTTCACATTCCCAATTGTATAATGCTCTACGCCATCTGAGATCCCAATACCAGATATCATTTTCCACTACCCCATTTGGATAATATGGCAGTTCTTCTGAATAGATAAAGCAAATAATCTGTGAAAGACCTGTTTTAAAGGCCCAACTTCACACCACCTGTCACGTCAGAAGAGGATTGATTGACCGCTTCCAACGGTAAAGACCATCCCTTTTTCAACAATATTACGGATTTTCAAGGTTTCATCATCGTTGCATAGCAATTGGCCCCAAATTCCTTCTTTGAGTTCAGAATAGCGCCACCCCGTTTTGAACAGGAGAATTAGATTTTATACAGGATATTACCTGCACCAAGACCTCCAATATCTTTCGGCAATTCAATCAAGGACAATTTGATTGTAGGACTAGGCATCTTACCCTCATTAGACTCACCCCAGAAGAATCTTCAAGGTACCTTCACGATTTGTATGGAAACGGTTTTTGGCAGCTTGAACATACTCATATAATATATTGGAAGACTATTGAGCATGCTTTTGATGAGAGTTAGTCTACCAGCCCTTGACAAAATTCTAGCCTTTCGAGAAGCTAATTTAGCCTGAATCTTTTCCAAGACTGGCTTCCATGCTGATCGTCTGTTCATATTATCTCCAAGGGGCAGACCAAGGTATATAACCAAACACTTCGAGTGGATATAAACATTCAATTTATTTCATAGCTTCTAATCCCACTTAAAAAATTCCATTTTAGTACAATATTAGCACACCTGTTAGTATTTTGGTCATTACTTCCTCATATAAACTCTTCACTTTAAAAATTCCATTTTAGTACAATATTAGCACACCTGTTAGTATTTTGGTCATAACTTCCTCATAAAAACTCTTCACTTTAAAAATTCCATTTTAGTACAATATTAGCACACATGTTAGTATTTTGGTTATTATTTCCTCGTCAAAACTCTTATTGACACGATTCAAGTGGCTACGCGACCTTAACTCAGAGATCTATAATTCTTATGAAGACACTAAAAGCCATAAACAATAAGAGAAACCCCGCAAATGGCAAAACAGAAAACTGATAGATTGATTTTCGTGACAGCCTGTTACCATTTAAGTATTTTGAACATAACTCTCTCATACGATTGAATTTCTACTTGATTTCTTCAATCTGAGATTGAATTTCTTCAAACCCTAACTATTGGGGATTAGTATGCTGAGATTTTGTTTTAATTCATTACGTTTATGAATTTTGTGAGGTAAAAGTAGACAAAATTTCAGAAGTTTAGGTTGGTTTTAAGCATAAAATGGAATGAAACTTGATACTTTACTTTGAAGAAGAAGGTTAATATGAAAGTGGTGGGTTTGCTTTTGTCCATGATTCAAGATGAGTAAACTGTGGCACTTGGGAGTGATTTTGGCTACTCATACTTATTATATCTAAAATACCCATATTTGTTATCGTATAATTTACTTTTATCTCAAATTTATCACGATTGATATCCATAACTATTAAAATACTATTTTAAGTCTCAATAAAATAACTTACTTAAAATTCAATACCCAAATTAACTTAATTAATTACTATTTCTCAAAAAAAATTTAATTAATTCCTATTAATTAAGCCGCTAAAATAGGGGTTGTCTCAATCTCACATAGATATATTTTATCTTCTAAATATGTGTCAAAAATATTAATCAAATTTACCTAAAATATTGATCAAATTTACCTCTCATTAGGGTGGATTAGGGATGGCAATTCAGTCCGACTCGATCCGAGGAAAATAATCCGATTCGAGTCCGAGGAATAAGACATCCGACTCCGACTTTACACTCCGAGTCCGAGTTAGAGACGGACCGGAGGTGGACCTTATTAAAAATTCGAGACTCCGACCTTGAATGACATTCGACTTTGAATTTGACGTTTACACTAATATTTTGTGGCCTTTAAAACTCTAGATGTGACTAGTTCAAGCTCGCTCTCTCTTATATTAATTGTAATTTTCGATTTTGAAAAAGTACTTGATATTTTTATTTAGATTAATGAATCAAGATAAGACAAATAAAATCAAGAGAAATAAAATACGCCAAATCAAAATACGAGAAAACATTGTTAAATTTTAGTAGTATGATTATTTTTGTTGTCAAAATTGAATTCAAATTAAAGTACATATTTATTGGTTAAATTGTATATGAAAAACATATTTTGTATGCTTTAAAATCATTAGTACAATATCACAACGAAACTGTTTGATAATAATCTGACTCTGCATCCGACTCCGTTGGAGATCCGAGAGTCCGAGTCGGGGCAAACTTGGAGTATGCATAATCCGACTCCGAGTGGAGGTGGACTGAAAACAAAAACCCGACTATTATCCAGACCAAAGTCGGAGTATGTGTAATCCGAGCCGAGTCCGACCCATTGCCATCCCTAGGTGGAATATTCTAAATGGGAAAAACATTAGAGAACGGAGAGAGTATTATTATATTTACTAGGTGATTGCCCGTGCTTAGCACGGGTTATTTAATATTTTATCATATTTAACATATATTTTTGCATAAATAAATAAAAATATCAAAAATAGCTGAATAAAAAAAGTAATATTGATACACAATTTAAAATATAGGTTTGTGTACCATAAGTCCATAATATACATTACGACGGAAAATAAAGTTAAACGATATATAAAGATATATAGTGAAATAGATACATTTATAACAATTTTGATCAACTATAAATATTGAAACACTTTTTTTATACAATTGGTATGTAAAAGTATAAATATTATCATAATCATCACATATTAAAATTTTTAGTTATTGCTTACTTTGACCCGTGAAACTACTAAATATGAATGATCATGCATTAATACATATTGGTAAAAATTTTAAATTTATGTAAGGTAATAATCAAATGATTGAATTCTATTTTATATCTTGTTCATTATTTTCCTATTAGGTAAATAAAATTTTAGATTTTAGTATTAGGAAACAATATCACGATTTTATTGTCAATCCTTCTCAAGTTTAATTATTCCTCTGTAGATTTTGTTCATCTCTAAACACGTCGTACTTCCCCTCAATTTCAATAAAGAAATTAAAATTTGCTAAATTAGAATAAAAAAAAAAGAGATCGAGGTTTGATGAATCAAAATAATAACAATAAAAAAGTAATTAAAATTTAAATTTATAAATGAATCATTCACACATGCATAGAAAAAATATGATGTCAAAAATCAAGAAATAAAATATTTAAGAAAATAAAAGATAAAAATAGACAAATTCAAGAGATATGGCCTATTAATTGAGATTGGTTACATACTTTACTTCTCTCTTTGGTTCGAATTAGCTAAACCCAAAAAATATATATAGCCAGATAATTAGAAATAAAAAAACCCAATAGTTTTAGATATGAGAATAGAAGAAAGATAGAAAACTTTTATGAAAAAAAGATAGAGGTAATCTTTCATCACAAGTTGCAATGATCTTCAAAAAATGTGATAATTAGTTTAATGAGACATAGAAAATCAGTAATGTTGTCATAATTAATTCCTTAACTGTACGTAGAGATGACAATGGATCTTGGACCCGACCCGGATCCGTTTTGACGGATTTGGATCCTAAAATTTTGCACCCGACGGATCCGGGTCTAAAAAAATATCTGGATCTGGATCCGTGGATCCAAGAGACCCGTTTGATATATATATATATATCACTGTATAAGAAATGCATACAGTAGCTTAAACATGTCAGGAGCTATCAAATTATCAATTTGTATACTACTCTTCATAATTTGGCATTGTCTTAATCATATTCATCATTATTTAAGTCTAAAATTCTTTTGTTATCGTAATACAAAGTAAAATTAAATCAAATACGCAAAATAAAGCTTGGACCCATTTCGGACCGGAACCCGATACTGGATCCGCAGTATCCACGAATCCGGATCTGGGTCTTGAAAAAATTGGACCCGCGGATCCGGATCTGGACCCTGTTCTTGAAAACGGATATGGATCCGAGTCCACTTAGACCTGATCCAGATCCGACCCGTTGTCATCCCTAATTGTACGTGTTATTATAGTAGATAATGTAGATATTAAAGTCTATTTGAGGTAATATCGTATCAGTACTTTAGTTATTAGGAAAACAATATCACGATTGTTATTGCAATCTATCTCAAGTTTAATTACTTCTATCATTCTATGTAGATTTTGTTCATCTCTAAACACGACTTACCTTCCCTCAATTTGAATAAAGAAATTAAAATTTAATAAATTAGAAAAAAAGAGATCCAAGTTTAATCAATCAAAATAATAACAATAAAAAGCAATTAAAATTTTAATTTATAAATAAATCATTCACATGCATAGAAAAAAAATATGATATTAAAAATAAAATATTTAAGAAAATAAAAGATAAAAATAGTCTGATGCAGCCATATAGAAGATATGACCCATTTATCGAAATTGATTACATGCTTTACTTCTCTTTCTTGTTTGAATTAGGTAAACTCAAAAAATCTATAGAGATAATAAAAAATAAAAAACTAATTTTTTAGATATGAAAATTGAAGAAAGATAGAAGTAATCTTCGATCACAAATTACAATGATATTCAAAAAATATGATAATTGGTTTAATGAGACTTAAAAAGTTAACAATGTAGTAATTAATTCCCTAATTTTAGGGATTATTATAGTAGATAAATCTAAATATTAAAGGCTATTTGAGGTAATAGGGTATTCAGTACTCTAGTTATTAGGAGATAACTTAGAAGATACTCCTATAAAAGATATGCAATATTTAAAATAAGGTGAGGTTAATTATGGCAGCAAATGGAAATTATTCTATTAAATAATAATTACAATATTTTGTCAAAACAGAGCTAAATTTGTATAGTGAAAATTAAATACACCATAGTCAACATTACTAAATTAACCAAAAAAAAGTGTATACTAAATATTCATCAAAATAAATACAATTAATAATAACTACATTTGGTTAAAGCGAAACCAATTGGTAATCTTTAAGTTTCCAAATGTAGATGCACATAGAGTAGGATTTTTAGGCGGGGAAATTTTTTTTGAGAGCACGATATGTGGCAGTAGGTGGTGTCTGTTTTAGTATTAAGTATAGATACTATTAATTGTTTGTATATACATCTTAATATAAAGCTTACAAAATACTAAGATATTAAAATATAATTTGTATACATCTTAATATAAAACTTTAAAAATAAGACATTAAATTGTTTAAAAAAATATTAGTCAAACAGGGTAAATTATGGGTTGTATTTTAATATTCAAATTTGTATACTTAATCTATTTTTGTGTTTTTTAATAGTGTATTATAAAGTACACTATATCCTACGAAACTAGATCAACCTCTAATCTATTTCCAAGTGGATCTATAGACATAAGAAAAAATCAAAAAATTGAATATAATTTTAACAAATTGAAGTTCATACTACCTCCTAATCATTGATTTAGCAGACATTTTTCTTATGCACCAAAAACTAAGAGGGATTGGGGACAACTTAAAAATGGATGGAAAACTCACTTTTTTCATAAAGGGCATTGGTATTAAGTGTTGTTATACTAAGGGTAAAGGGTAAAAAAATGACAAAAATGAAAAATGAGACGTAATCAATGAAATCAATAAGAAAATGTCCCTAAATCGATGAATAGGACTATAGGAGGGAATATTATTTGCACTCAAATAAATGGTAAACTTACTTTTTCACATTATAACAAAATAGCTTGCTACGACAAGTGATTGGAATGGCTAATAAATTCCTTGTCGTACTTGCAACCTAGGGATGTCGGGTTTCATTTGTTTTCCATCATTGTAGTGCATCTAGTTCAAGATACTCCTTCTAGGGGTGTTCAAAACTACCCGACCCGCCCGACCCGACCCGTCGACCCGCCTCATAAATGGCGGGTCAAAATCTTAAAAAAATTCAAAGTTCCGGGTCGGGTACCCGACCCACCTTAACCGGGTCGGGTCATGGGCCAATAATTTTTTGATCCGGGTACCCGTTTGACCCGGATAGCTTATAATATATATATACATTTTTTGTGTGTTTTGTAATTAAGGACTTTGGACTTTGTTTTTTGGACTTTTGTTAAAACCTTTTCTTTGTTTGTTTGGGACTTTAATCTTTTATGGTGGACTATTATTAATTTAGTGTTTTATCGTAGAATATAATATATATAGTTTTTCGCACCTTTGATATCGACATTATCTATAGCTTTTGAGTTTAAGAAAATAGAATAGTAATTTTAAAATCTAAAATTCAAGCTTGATCAATACGAATTAGAAAAAATTTGTCTAAATATAGCCTAATATCTACTCGAAATTCGATCTTAAATATATAATTAAAATTAAAAAATCACCAAAAATAATAACCGGGTACCCGGTGACCCGACCCGTTTTATCCGGGTACCCGTTTAGCGGGTACCCGCATTAAATGGGCCGGGATACGGGCCGCAAAAATCGGTACCCGATTAATCGGGTACCCGGTTATGAACACCCCTACTCCTTCCATCCCTATCAGTTTGTAACAAAGAGAAATTTGATGAAAATTAAGAATGGCTTTGGGAAGTGCATTTTTTTTTTGTCTTTTTATGGATTTAATGACTTGTTAAATTATAGGAGATAAACAACTTTTCTGAATTAAAATGCTTTGTTAAATGGTTAATATTAATGAATAGTGACTAATTTACATGGGGTGTTTGGTAGAAGGGATTTGGGGAGAGGGAATGGGAATTTTTATTGAGACTTTTAATAGTCTTTATTTGGTAGGAGGGAATGGGAATTTAAAGAGGTTGGGGAATGAGACTTTTGAATGGTAAAGTCCCAAAGAAAAAGTCCTTGGGGGTATGGGGTAATTGAGGTTGGGAGTTCGGACTTTGGGATTTTGAGATAAAATTTAACCAACTTTTAATCAAGTCTCATCCTTTACCAAACAAAGACATGAGACATTTTATCTTAAGTCTCACTCAAAGTCTCTACCTTAAGTCTCACCTTTAAGTCTCACAATTCTCATTCCTTTCTACCAAACACCCCCTATATGCTTCATGAATTTTGGTTTCCCACCATTTTCAACCAGAAACTCAATTTTGGTTTGCATTTAAACTTTCCTCCTATTTTTGCACATTTAACACTCCATTACATGCTTCAACTGATATTATCCTCTATATACAAATACCAAAGTGACTAATTTACATTATAAGCTTCATTAATTTACATTACATTAAAAAAGTAAGAAAATTTACAAAAAACTCTCAGCAACATCATCATAGAGCATATCAAATTTAGCATATGGAACTCAATTTATCATTGGAATTACAAGTCAATCATTCATTATCTTCAATAAGCAACAACTCAAGATAGGAAACAAATAGAGGATCACAAAATATGGCTTCAGGTAGGGATGACAATGGGTATTGGACCCGACCCGGATCCGTGGATCCGTATCCGTTTTCACGGATCTGGGTCCAAAAAAATATAGACTCGTCGGATCCGAGTCTAATTAATTTTCCACGGATCCGGATCCGAATATGAGAAAAATACCCAGACCCGGACCCGCGGATTCGAGGACTCGTTTTAGTTTTAAATATATAATTATTTTTAAATATATAATTATTAAATCTTAACTATATAATTATAAATTAATTAATAAATGTAAAAATGTACCCAGTCAGGGGCGAAGCCACACCGGGGGCTGGCGTAGGCCCGGCCCAGCCCCCATTGCCGAAAATGTGATCCTTTGTAATTTTGGTTTTGCCCCCTTCCCCTACTAATATATTATAGTATAATTTAAAGAGTGTATAATTGTAATAAAAAATACTATAGGTCAATAGTTGAGATAATATATTTGTAATTTAAGGTAAATGATCAAACACAAATTTAAACTATTATTTTTTAGTAGACTAATAAATTTAATTCACACAAATTCTCATATGAGACGGTCTCACAATGAGACTATTTTAATTGCATTGGCCCAATGTAAATTTAATTTTAAAGTGATGACTTTTTAATATTAAAGTTACACTTATAATTAAGCTTAAAGTGATCACTTAGACAAATAGGCTTACTTGTATAGATTCGTGTCATAGTGAGACGGTCTCATAGAAGAGGGACAAATTTAATTTATACCATAAAAGTCATTACTATCTATCTTTCATAATTCACGTTCATCATTTTTAGTGTGTGTCGTTATATTTTTGTTATCTTAATTTTAATAGTATTTTTTTGGAGACTAAAAAAACAAATATATGATGTCACAAATTTCAAAAGGGTAATTATAGGAAAACATCAACTCTATTTGTCAAATATAATTTTTGCTATGATTCAAGTTAATTTAGTCTATATGATTCAAATTTGCATAGTTTAACTAGTTTTTACATGATAAATGACTTACTAGCATATCGACATTCGCCCCCCCGTAATTGTAAATCATGGCTTCGCCCCCTAGTAGGTACCCACAAATTCCCATGCATTTCCCACCACGAAATCCCAAGTCTTTTCCCCATTTCCAATTTCCCACTCTTCTCTTAGTCTCACTGTCTCCATCCCACTCCCACGCCACGAATTGCAACGGACAACCATAGCCTCCAGTCCTCCAATCTCAGTCCTACGCCGCCAAGTCCACCACTCTCGTTGCTCCTCTAGTGCCGGTGGATTTGAGGGTAATAATATTTATTTTGAGTGATCGATTGAGAAATTATATATTTTATTATCATTGGTCTATAAATAGCATTATGGCAATCTCAAAACAATTTGAAAATACAAAAAAAAAGACAAAACAAGGCAGACCCGTTTCGGACCCGGATCCGGTACTGTATACATCTTAATTTCATAAACTTATAACGAACCTCTAAATCATAACTTATGTAGTCCATAACCGATTTCTGAGTCAATTTCGAATACGGTACTTATAACACTTTCTCATATTAAACCCAATCCAAGAATCCATCACTAAACTAAGGTAATCACACCTATCATATGTTTAAATATCAATTCCAAGTTAATTCTAGTGTTTACACATCCACCCAAACAATATCAAGGCTTAGTAACAACATTAAACTCTTTTAACCACTTTTATGAACACAAATGCTAACTCAGAGGCTTATAGTTAAAACTCCAATTAATATTTTCGAGTAATTCCAATTGGATGATAAATTAGACTTCTATACGGTCGTAACGACTGTAAATTTACATAAATCCGAGTCTGGACGAAGAAGATATCGCATTTTCAAAACGGGGCAGAAAACTGTCGGAAACTCGCGAGCCGGGACTGAACTCAGAATTTGCACAATACCTTTTATACATATAAAAACTTCAAATCACTTTGAAACATTCAATTTGTAAGTAAATTTAACAAGGTTTGTGGGTTACCTTTATGAGCAAATTCTTCACAATACTTGCAAACCATCAAAATTAGGGATTCACTTCTTCTAAACCACTAAAAATGTTTCTACCAAAAGAAAATTCTACCAAAAAGCCCTAACAATTAAACAGATCAATGTCAATTGAAGGTCCTTTTAACCTTAATTAACATACACATAATCAAAATGAAAAATAAAGATATTTAGAACTTACATAACATAATAAATTGCGCTTAATGGCGGCGGCGGATGGAGAAAGTATACACTATTTACTTATTAACGTCTACCATGATAAATTGCGCTTAAAGCACGGATGGAGGAGACACATGAAAGAAAAGTCCACTAAAAAGCCCATAGTAAGGTACAATATTTCAAAAACCAATTGGCATGCATTAGGAGAAGTAATAACCTATTACGTGGGTAACTTTATACACTCCAAACACTACAACTCACACTTGAATTTTTGATATTTAAAAAAATTGAAAAAATTTTTTAAAAGAAAAAAAGTTCGAAAACGGTTAAAAGGAGTATGTGTAATATATGTAAAGAAATTAAGCTGAAGCCCAACGGTTCTTTTTAACTCACATCATACACGAGTTTGTGGGTTCAAAACCCATAACTCACACTTTTTTTCTTCACAAAAACTTGTGTAAGACCGTCTTAGAATAAGACCACAATTGAGCCGGTCCATTCTCAGGTGCGTGCACTACATGCGCTCCAAATTTATTTTATGGTTATTTTCATTATCTGGGCACTGTTCAATTTGCACCTTAAAGGTATCAATTTTGACCTTAAAGATATCAATTTCAACGTAAAGTAGTACTTAAACATATCAATCAATGTAAAAATTACAATAATAACATACAATTCATTACTTATCACCGTCAATTATCACCAAACATGCATCAATTATGACTTTATCTTGTTTTTGTTATGAAATTAACTATATCATAAACAAAATAAATAAACTACATAATAACATACAATTCATTACTTATCACTGTCAATTATTACCAAACAAGCATCAATTATGACATTATCTTGTTTTTGTTACGATGTTAACTATATCAATTATAAACAAAATAAATGAACTACATAACATACAATTCAATATTTATCACAGTCAATAATATTAGGTAGAAATTGATTACTTTAACGTTAAAATTGATCACTTATAGGTTCAAATTGAAGTTTTTACTTTAATTGATATATTTAAGTACCACTTTATGGTGAAATTGATATATTTAAGGTCAAAATTGATACCTCTAAGAGTAAAATTGAAAAATGTCCAGATTAAGGGAAAAAGCTGATGGGCTCCATATTGGGCCGCGTCTTATTCTAAGACGGTCTTACCCAAGATCTACTGTTTTTTCTTTTTTTTCTACATTACTCATTAGTCATTACTGCTTTAGTGCTTCCTCATAAGTAAATGATAAACCATTAGAATAACTTCCTCATTTCCCTCAAATTGTAAAACCCTAACTCCCCTAAATCCCCTGTCGCCGCCGCCGCCATTAAGATCATCGGTGCACAGTCCCATTGTCCCACAGGCCGCAGGCGACGCTTTATCAAGTGTTCTACCTCCGTGGCTCCGTGCTCAGGTTAGTGAATTTTTAAGGTTTTACACTCAGATTTTCGACTCTAAATCTCTAATTATTTTCCACCCAAATTGGATGATAACATTGTTTATCTTGAATTTCTCCACTTTGTTCTTATCCTGATTTAATGTTTCATATAGAATTCACTTTATAGTGTTGATTAATCGGGGTACCAATGTACATTGTATATGTTTTATAAAATGCTTATGAGAAATTTAAATGACATAATAATGGTTATGTAAGACTGTTGGAACATATCATGTATTAAGTTGGATGCTTTAATTTGACTAATTTTAATCAAATGATTTAAATTTTAATAGGTAGGGTTTTACAATTCAAGAATAAATGAAAATTGCCTTGGATTTGCCGGTTTGGGGATTTTTCCTCTAGAAACTGAAGACTGGTTTTGTGTTCTTTGTTATAGTTTTTGTCTTCATCATGAGTCCCAAATGATTTTTTAATATGATTAGCCGATTAGGCAGATTAGGTATATTTTATGTATGAATGTTCAATGTATGATTTTTGGTATGTTTTTAGCTTGATTTAGAGCATGATATAGAGCTTGATTTAGTCGATTAGCCGATTTAGAGCTTGAATGTTTTGAGCTGTGACCCGATATTTGAGTATTTTAGTATTTGAGTCCTATTATTTCTGTTTAATTGATATTGATTATTAATTCTGATTTTCTGTTTAATTGATATTGATTAATTAATTTATTATTGCTATGCATTTTATTTTTCATTTTTCTATGTGTAATCTATTTGTAATCCATAATTTGAACTTATGTATTGACTACTGAATATTTAATTATTATTTTTTAATTCCTTATTTAATTACGATTCCTAAGTTCTCAAGTTTCGAACCCATACTTCGAAAATCTTGGAGACGTCACTACTTAGTATAATGATATTAAGTATATTAAGAGAAAAGATAGGAACAGTACGGTTCAAACGAAAACCCTAGCTAGGCTCAACTCTTTCCATGTGATCACCTCTCTATTGCAACTCACAAGTCCAGATTATAAAAAGAAAGAAACGCTAGCTAGGCTCATATTAATGGTCGTGCTCTACTCCTTTCCGCTCTTTTTATATCTCACTCAGCTAATCTCTAATCTAATCGAGTTAATTTAGGTAATTTAGTGTTTTTATAAATTTCAAATCAATCTGATTGCTTTCCAATTTCCTGTAACTTATGACTTGTTTTTCTAGTATAGTACATGCTGTATATAATATGGCATCATCCGTAATCTTATTACTTCAAATTGTTATTATTATTGATTGATTGATACATAGAAATGTTTTTACTTTAGGAAGTTGGATATGAATACTGAGAAATTGATACAAAAATACCGACATGTTTCAAGGGAAGAAATAGACGGGATAAGAAAAAAAAAATGATTACAAGTGGTTGAACTCAGATCGTTATTTTGCAAGGATTATACTCAGATTATCTAAAATTATTATTTAGAAATGCACAAAGACCAAAAAAATTTAAACAAAACATATAGAATTGAAAAATTACCAAATCATATCTTTATTCTTTAAAGTACATTTGATATATCAATCATCCTTTATTGTTTACAGTCTTACAAACAAAAAAATACTAAACCATTTTTGTTTAAAATATTTTTAGATCCATTTATAGATGTTAGAATCGCGATCTGGATCATAAAATCTTACAATCAAGATCGATTCCAGCGACTAGATTCGGTCGTAAAATCGAAATCAGGTAGGATCGGCCATAGGATCGTTGAAGTCGCATAAGATCGTGTGGAATCCCGATTTACAACCGATTCTAAATTTCCAACAATCCCGAGTGAAAGGCTTATATTTTGGGCCTGACCTCTAATAACCCACAAATTAACCTAATTTCAGCTTTATTCTCCTTCTTTCTCCTTCACCTCGCTCCTGGCTGCTGTAGTGGTGCTCTATATTCACCATCTTCACTTTGCTCTCCAGCTGCACGTTCTTCACCATCTTCATTCGAAATTTCAGGTTCGTTCTTCCCTTTTTTTTCCCATTTTTTCTTGTCTTTTCATGTTGTTTAACCCTAATCTTCACCATTTTTATTTCGTTTTATTTTTTTTTTATTATTTTCTTGTCTTTTTATGGTCGGATTCTAATCTTATTTAGTTCTTAATTTCATTTTGTTTCATAATCTCTGCTCGTTTTTTTCTTTCTTTTGTTCGTAATCGATCTCATGTTGTTTAAGATTCTGATTTCTGAATTTCGTTTTTGTTATTTACTTTGTTAGTTGTTTGATTAGGTTTTGACAATTATTTGATTTTGCTTTTGTGAATTATGATTCTTGTCTTTCTGAATTCTGATTCTAATCTTCAGCTGCTCCTTTGTTCAAATTTGTTAGTTTGTTTAGGATTCTGATTTCGAATCAGTTTTTTTTATTAATATTGTTGAACCGTAATCTTCACCATCTTCATTTGTTATTAAAATTATTATTTAAATTTGTTAGTGTTTGTTCAGGTTTTTGTTGACTATGGTTAATTATTATATTCTTGGTGTGTATGTGTTTTAAATATATTGTGAGTAGTGTTTGTTTTATATATTTTGTCATTTTATTAAGAAAACAGATTCTAAAATCTAAACGATTCGTCTCCACCTGCTGATTTCGATCCTACGTAGAATCACGATCCTGACAACCTTGGATCCATCTAAAACAAACAAAAGTATAGGGCAAAAATTGTTGCAAATCGATTAACATTATCATATCATAAAACTTACCGAATGACTGCTTTGATCTATGAACCTCTTGAAACTCTTGTCAAAAAAATTTATGTATCACAATGATTGGAGTGTGGTTCATGGCTTTGAACCATCTGCTTAAACTAATATCTAATTAAATTGAATGATCTACTCATCATAGAAGGGAATGGTAGTTTTATGACCTTTTTTTTGTAAAAACTTCATGAAAATTTTACAAACACTACTTAGAAAGAATGATTCCCACTAACTAAGATCAAAGATGAGAAAGATTAATGATGGATGTGGAAAGATTAATAGGATACTACTTGAGAAAGATTAATAAGATTATTGATAACTAAATCTAAATCTATTCTATATCTATAATCTATAATCTATAAAGAAGAAAAAT
The DNA here is from genome assembly GCA_019425755.1 of Amaranthus cruentus. NCBI lineage: Eukaryota > Viridiplantae > Streptophyta > Magnoliopsida > Caryophyllales > Amaranthaceae > Amaranthus > Amaranthus cruentus. The sequence continues at coordinate 4,997,838 of CM033458.1, read as the reverse complement.
AGTATGGAAAGATGGAAAAAGATGGCAGGGAATGATGTTATAAAGATAAGAATAGTGAGATGAGAGAAATGTGAATATACTAGGTGTTGGTGGCTTTTTCAACACTCAATCTACTAATGTCAACTTATAACAGGTAGTGAATTTTTAAGGTTTTGCACTCAGATTTTCGACTCTAAATCTGTAACTATTTGCCACCAAATTGGATAATAACGTTGTTTATCTTGAATTTCGCCGCTTTGTTCTTATCGTGATTTAATGTTTCATATAGAATTCACATTATAGTGTTGATTATTCAGGGTAACAATATACATTGTATATGTTTGATAAAATGCTTATGAGAAATTTAAATGGCATAATAATGAATATGTAAGACTGTTGGAACATATCATGTATTAATGGGGTGTTTGGTATGAACTTTTTAATACTAAGTAATGGATTCAGTTACCATTACTCCATATTTTTTGTTTGGTATAATATTAGGTTAACCCAATCCTTTTCTTGAGGGTAATGGATACCCTTATTTTGTTACCACTCATTTATGTCAAGTAACAAATTCTCGTTTTATGATCAAGTAAGTGTTTCCCTTATATTATCATTCCAAATAACATATAACTACAACCCATATTCTTACCCTTACTCCTCTTTATCATTACCCTTTCCATTATATTTTATTCACTCATACCAAACACCCCCTAAATTGGATGCTTTAATTTGACTAATGTCTAATCAAATGATTTAAATTTTAATTGGTTAGGTTTTACAATTCAAGAATAAATGAAAATTGACCTGGATTTGGCGGTTTGGTGATTTTTCCTCTAGAAACTGAAGATTGGTTTTGTGTTCTTTGTTATAATTTTGTCTTCATTACAAGTACTAATACTTGTTTATATAATAGGGCATTATTCATAATCTTATTACTCCAAATTGGTATTATTATTGATTGTTTGATACATTGATATGATTTTTATTTTAGGAAGTTGGATATGGATGCTGAGAAATTAGTACAAAAATACCGACATGTTTCTAGGGAAGAAATAGAAGAGATAAGAAATATAAATGATCACCAGGGGCTGAGTGATTCCATTGTCGAATCTACCGTAGGCTTCCTTGATTGGTTGAGAGAGTATGAAAGAATAAACGGAAAAGAATCTGTTCTGGTTGGCCCTCTAATCCATCTATTGTCGGTCAAGTTTCTAGCTAATAGTTTGCAAGATGTACCCCCCACCATCTCTGGTGGGATATACACAGAGTTTGGTGATTTTGAAGTTGTTGGATTAGATGGCAATGGCTTTTTGAAACTTAGCGACCGACAATCATCTTGGCCTTTGACGTGTATGCCTTATCATTGTACTCGTTTTGTGGTTGATCTTGCTATGGGGGGCAAAACTTTAGGTAAGAAATATATTTCCTGTGCAGAAGATACAACTGATTTTGAACAAGTCGACGAGAAAGTTGTTGTTACTGATGTTGGCGATTTCAGTTTGCGCTATATTGCCATGCCGTTTGCTATTTATGCTTGTGTGGAAGTGACCTTTCATCACAAGCACGATTGTAAGTTAGAAACAGGTGCAAATCAAAGTTTCCTTGATATTAAGGGAAAAATCATTGCAAGCAACACTTTCAATTCAGAAGCCTGTATTCTCTTTGATAAAGAATCTGATGACTTTCAACGACTTGATTTTGAGAAACAGGTGCATCCTATAAAAGGTGTTCACATGAATTTGTCTCGGCGTTGGGTTGGTTTACCGGCATATTCCTTGTTTATTCTTGATGTAAATCTAATGGAATACGGATCGGGACAAAAACTTGTTAAAGAAATCTTGGAATTTCAAGTTGGAGACAAACATTTTCCATATAAAACCTTTATTGTTGGTGACATCCTCATCAAAGTTAGTGTGTTATGGTATTCACCAATGCAAAATGACAGGGAGCGTGCTATAATGTCTGAAGATGAGGTATTTTTTAAAAATTTGGTTGTTTTGTTGTCTATTTTTCCTTTTACTATGACTAACCTATATCATATTCATGTCTCAACAAGTCTTCCGAGGAGCGTATGTGTGCACAAGATACAAGTGAAAACGATAGTGATGATGAGCAAATGATTGAGGTCTAATAATGTTTCTCTCAATTAACATTAATATCTATAGATTATTGCTTTCAATTCTCTATTTTTGCACGGATCTAATAATATTCTTTCTTTTCTTGTGTAGTCTGGTGTAGCCGAAGCATCATCAAAACTCATGCGCCCTTGGTATGCATTTTGTTTTATATTTATTTTTAAGTGATATACTTTCTCCTTAACAAAATAGATGTTACACTTTGATTATAAATGTGAGATATTTTATATTAAATTGTAACATCTATTTCGTTCCGAGGGAAGAATTAGATATACATACATGTTTAAGCTTACTGTTATTATTAGTTTAGTCATTGTATTATACAACTGTTTTTTTCCCCAACTAATTCTTAAATAAGAAGAATTTTAATCGAATATTATGAAAAAATGCATTACGTTTTTCAACTGTAGTTCATATATAGATCATGAGGTTGTCAATCTTGAATAAATATGTGGATTTCAGGTTTGGAGTACATCGAAGTATGCCGTTTCCAAGTTCTATGGTTGAAATATATGCTGTTTACATTGGTCGTGACAAGCTCAAAGCTTTGCAGCTATATGGATCCATTGAAGTCTCAACTCTTGGTAATGCATATTACTGTTTTAATAGAGAAGCAAGTGATGCTTTTGGATTGTTAGAGGGGAGCAAAAATTTACCTTTGCTTGATGGATCTCTGGAGTATGATGATTGTGACTCATTTGAAATGAAAATTGATCTCAAAGATGTCGAAGGTCTTTTGTGCATTAAAGGTTATGTAAATTGGGATGATAGGACCCTTGAACATGGCACGCGATGGTTTAATAAACCTCTATGCTCATTCGTTGAAGGTCAACATGGTTTTGCTGCCATATGTTACTCATTTTTTCCACGAGCAGTGAAAGCAAATTTAATGGTTTTGTTAGCACCGAAACAAAAAATTAGCAGCGAGAGTTTTGAAAGCTTTCCAAGAGTTTACGGTAGTATTACTGCTCAGCACGGCTACCTTGACTACACTAGCCGCTACAATAAAGATTATTTTCGAGTTACACTGTTTGAGAGGAGTGCAGAGAATGCAATGCAAACAAGTGTCGATGGTGTGATCTCGCTTTCAAGATCAATAGTTGTTGTTCCATTGGACTCGACACTTGTGGTTGGATTAGATTTGTCTATGTGTATCGGAGATAATCAAGTCTCGTTCAACTCTTCAGCAGATCTTAAGGTTGGCGCAAGTAACTTCAGCGTGGAAAGTGAAAGCAATGACTATTCGGTTAATATACATGTAAAATGGCTGGAGTAGAAGTAGTAGTTTAATGATCAATTTTATTACTAGTTTATTTTAAATTATGTGGATATAAAATCAGTAGAACTGTGACTCTAATATGAAAACCTAAAATATCCTCATTTTGCTGTGCATAGGCAACACTGCCAAAGATTGTAGCATTTCTGCAATGCATGAGATTAATTTCATGGACTTTTTATCTATTCTGTATTTGTTTTTCAAGTTGATATCACATATTGACTAATTGTCTATCTCACTACCAAAATGCTTCTCCATGGATTTATGGACTGTATCCTCCGTGCAGTAACTTGTAACTGGCATGGATGCACAGGAGATCTGATGCATACTATGTTGTGTATGTGAGTCCAATAAGAATATCATGCTTATATTGTTTAAGCTGGAGTGTATTCTTCGGAATATATTCTGTTGCTGTATCTTTTCATCTGAAACTGAGTTAAGGTTGCTGATACTTGATAACCCTTCTGTGAGCACTTTGTTTTGTTTTTTTTTTTTGCATTGCTTGAATAGGATCTGTATAGTTTCGCTGCTAACTCACAATTACAAACAGGTAAGTGAGGCTGTTGCTAGCCTATCTCTATCTCTATATCTTGTACGCACAATCTGTCAAGTCTTTACAGAGCACCTATGGTAAGAAAGAAAGGCAAAGAATCTGTATGACAATAGAAAACCTTACTGGTCAGTGGAGATGCAAGAGTTATTGTTTAACAAAGTGTTTATTATTTAGGATAATAATAATAATAATAATAATAATAATAATAACAATAATAATAAACTTAGGATTATTAGACAGTAAATGTTCGACAATAAATTAGTTGAACATGAAAATGGGTTAGAAGAAGGGAACTTTGAAATTTGATAATGAGGAATTCCAGTGTTTTGAGGCAGTTATTGATTGATTTAGGAATATGGATATTATAAAGGTTCACGGAATATTAAAATAAAAAGAAAACTTTAATAAAGGTTCATGGAATATTAAAAAAAATATAAACCCAGTACTTGTACAAAATTTTAAATAAGGTAGTTTTTAAAAAAAAAGGTGTATAGATTAGGTAGTTTCTTATAATTTTTTCTTAAATAAATTAATTAGTTCAAACTTCAAAGTATTCAAATTTGACTTTAAATTGATCAATTTTAGACTTTTAAAGATGAATTATATACAAAGTGGTTAATCACGTTATCAGGTATACTTATCAAAGAAATTAATTAAAATTTTCGTTTTTGATCTAAGTGATCAATTTTGACATGAACGTGATCAATTTCTACTTACAAGTTTAGAACATCAAATGAATCAATTTATTTAAAGTCTTCAATGTCGACATTAAAGTGAACAATTTAGACTTTGTTCATTTTAAAAAGGGAAAATTACCCAGAATAATCCCAACTATCATCGATTTTCCTACAATAATCCCAACTATCAATTAACCATGAATAATCCCATCTATTCCATCAGTTTGCCTAGAGTGTTGTTGATCTATTTCTTACCTATTGAACCGGTTACTAGTCAATCTTACCTTACACTATAACCTAGCATCATCATCTCTCCATCTAATACTTCTCTCCTCCATTAAAACACATACCCAAACACTCCATTGATTTCCAAGCACTCCATTGATTTCAAAAAAGAACCATTATCAAAATATCAAAATAGTTGGTGATGGAAAATAGTAGCTATATTTCACCATTATATGGATTGTATTGTGCTATTTCACCGGATCAAAACATTAGCTACTTCATCATTATTGGAAGCTATTTCACCATTATGTGGATCAAAACAATAGGAGCTATGATCTCAACTATCAAAACAGAACATTAAAAGTTCTTCCTTCTCAAATCTCCACATGGTATTGGAGCTATGATCTCAATCAAAGATTGATTTTTTTTCTTCTTCTTTCTTTCTTTGATAATTGATCAAATCAATTGTTTTTTTTCCTGGAATTTTTTTGTTGAAGAAAGGAGAAGGCTTTGAGATTTTTAAAAACATTTTTAAACAGAGAAAACGAAAAAAAAAAAAAAAAAAAATAATTATTAGAAACAGGTCACAAGTCATCAAACAACACTCTGGGAAAACCGATATAATACATGGGATTATTCATGGTTAATTGATAGTTGAGATTATTGTAGGAAAATCGATGATAGTTGGGATTATTCTGGGTAATTTTTCCTTTTAAAAACTAGATGCGTAAAGTGTTTTTCAAACTATGAAAAAGTCTAAAACTGATATTTGAGAGTGAAGTTATATTTAATTTTGGTAAAAAACATAGTGACGATTTATGTTTTGTTCATTTTCTTTTGTCTCTTGAATGGATGTTGTATGATATAAATGAATGATTATCTATCACTCATCCAATCGATTATTTTGAATGAAATGAAATGAAAAAGGAGTTTCCAATTATCTCATTAAAACTCAATGTTAATTTTAAAAATTTTAAACATATAAAGATATTTTATTCATATAAACAAAATTCAATCGTGACCTTTTGCTTTTTTTCATTAGTAAAAATTAAATACTAATGAAAAAGGAGTTTACTTGCACCATTTGCTTTTTCACACTCCCCAATGCACGAATTCAATCGTTAATATCTCTAATTATACATATTGAAAAATTATAAAAATTCAAAATTAATAAACTTTGAATCGAGACGATTTAAACAAGATCTCATATGACTATGTTTTAACTTATAGATTACCAACAATATAAAAGTCAATTTGCTTAATGAATAGTACCGAAGTCAACTATGTTGCAAGTAAATAAGAACGGAGGAAGTATAAGGTAGGTTTTTGTGCAAGTCAATGCTAATGTTGACAGTCAACTGACAAAAATCACTAAAAGGTAGTGTTTTGCAAAGAATTGTATTATATAAGGTAGTTTTTTGCAAAATTGTTTATATAAGGTAGTTTTTTTTTTAAAAAAAGTGTATAAATTAGGTAGTTTCTTATTATTTTTCCTATCTTAATATATCAAAATTTATTTATATAGTCATTTATTGTAAAAAATAAGAAACTACCTAATCTATTCAGCTTTTATAAAAAAACTACCATACCTAACTTTTTTTTTACAAAAACTACCTAATATAACACAAATGATTGCAAATGACTACCTTTTAAGTTATCACATGCCACAAGCGTATCGGTCAAAGGTTAAAGATAACAGTCAACTGACGAAATTCGTTAAAAGGTAGTCATTTGCAAAGATTTGTGTTATATAAGTTAGTTTTTTGCACAAAATTTCAGATAAGTTAGTTTTTTTTTAAAAAAAAAGTATATATATTTTGTAGTTTTTTATAACTTTTCCTAAAAAAAATCTACTCTACAAATTTTTTGCAATGCATGGGGTTTTACTAGGTACTTAGTATTGACTGATTAAACTTTTAATTTAGGATTGAAATTCACTTCTAATTCAGCTAAAAAACTACTTACTAGACATTTATTTTCACTTTTTGACCAATCATCAAGCAAAAATAAAAACCAATATCATAAGATACCCTCTTCGTTCTTTTTATTTGTCCACTATAACTTTTGCATGCATTTTTCAGTAAAATTTAAGCCCTAAAATCTCTAAGTACGTATCATAAAAAATTATAAAACTTGTATATATTAAAAAGAAAAAAGTGTCAAAAAGTACCTAATAATTTTTTTTTTCAAAAACGTACCTAATAAAAAAAATTTACGAAAAAATTCATAAAAAAATGTTCCCTTTTTAAAAGAGTACTAAGTAACGGTTGGTGTTAAGTTAACCGTTTATTATAATGTGGACTTGCACATATGAGTTTTAATTTGCTTTTTCTTTTCGTAAAAAACTGACCAATATTCATTTCCTTATTCAAAATAATTTCTCTCTCCTATATTTCCCCATATTCTTCCTCCCTCACACACTATTTTGAAAAGCACCACAATTAGAGACGCGTACCACTTCGCCCAAGCTGCCATTATCTTGCAATTTTAAAGTTCTTCCTTTCCTATGTCCTCACTCATCTTCATTCACTTCCCTTTGCGAAAATCTTCAAGTAAGTAATTTTACCCTAATTTTTTTTGTTCAAAAATTTGGCATGATTTTGTTGAACTTTGTATTTTTACTTTAATTATTCTTGTTGGATTTTGATTTTTTTTCAGTTACTTTCTTTTAGGTTGTGTGACCTCATAAAACCTATTAAGATTATGATTTACTTTGGGGGATTTTTTTGTGACAAATTGTAATAATATTTTGTATGATTGGAAGGATTTTAGGATTAAGACATTAAAAGATGAAGAAATCGGACAAGTGTACACCAACAAAAGAGAGTCAACAACAATTAAGCTATGCTAATGATGTACTAAACCAAAGTAGTCAAGTTTGAAATTTTTGTCATAGAATGTGCTTGTATTGGATAATTATGAAACGTTTTAGTTGTGTGAACCTCTAGGTTTGTGTTGGATGATGTTCTTATGTTGTGTTTGTGTTGGATGGTGTTCTTATGTTGTATTTGTATTGATGATGGTGTGAACTTTTTTATGCATGATGTTCCTAGACTTGTATATTATGTTGTGCTCGTATTGGATAATTATTTGTATTCTTGGTACTCTTTTGAAAAGAAAATTTTATTAGGTACTTTTTCAAGATGGGCAAAAGAAGGTAACAAAAAACTTAACCCCAGCAATTAGTAGGTACTCTTTTGAAAAAAAAAATTATTAGGTATTTTTTGAAAAAATAAATTTATTAGGTATTTTTTGAAAATTTTTATTAGGTACCTTTTCACACTTTTTCCTATTAAAAAACTTTAGAACAAGACAAATCTAATAAGATATCACATTGTTTTTGGTAAGATGATTTGACCGCCGCGAATAATGGACCTGCAACCACAAAGAAAGTCTAAACCGGGGGTTGATGTCCCAGAAAAGCCCTCCGATGCTTACGTCAGATCAGAAAGGAAGTAGTGTTAATATGTGAGTTTTCAGAGTAAAATTGCGTAAATTGATTTCGGTGGTATAGTGTGGTATTTATGAGATAAGAGTCTTGGGAAGTTATAACTGCAAGATGGTTACTCCTGGATCATCCATCCTTGGAAACTGAAAAAGATGGAAGTGACATAGTGTAGGCAGTTTTCCGAGAGAGTGGGCGGTTATCGATGGAAGTATCTTCTGATGGGAAAAACTGATTAACTGCCATCTACTTATTCTACCAGATTGACAGCTTTTGAATGTAGGCGTTGACTCGTATGTTTGACCTAAAACCTGTTGGCTAAGGAGATGATCAATATTTTAAATAGAGGGGATTTATAGTCCTTAACATTGGCCCCACACATATAGAGTAACAGAAGAATCCTCACCGAGGAAATCGATCTTGGTCTATATGCAGAACAAACAATGTTAATGATGCTGATCAATCGACCTTGTATATTTGGATTTCAATGTCTCGGACTTCTAATGTCTCGGATATTCTAGAGTATGCTTTGGTATACTTAGACAAATTTGTCCCCAACACCTTGTAGGGCACAAAAAGGGGGTCCGAATCATGGATGTCTCGGACTTTCTAGAGTATACTTTGGTATACTTAGACAAATTTAGCCCCACCACTCTGTAGGGCAAGAGTGGGGTCCAACCATGGTTATCAGAATCTCGATCCTGATCAACGATTCTACGATCTTACGATCCAAAATCAGGCGACCGATCTGGATCGTAGGTAGAATCTTAAATTGGTAGAATCGTACGATCCTACTTAACTCCAGGATTTGAATAGTAGGATCATAACACGATTCTACGACGATCCTACGATCTTACGATCCGATACTACTAGGGTAGTTTCAATCGTATAAAAATTTCATACAATCCAGATTTTACTTATGTATATATATGTATATATCTAAACAATTATATCAATATCACTAAAATTCAAGTTTTTCTCAATTCGAATTTTAAAAATGATTATTAAAGGTATTTTTTACAAAACTTAATAGTTGAAGTCAAATAAGTGTTAATTTACACCTTAAAACATAAAAAAGAACAAATACAATTGAAAATTAGTTATCTAAAGCATATAAATGCATAATTGTAGGATCACACGATCCTACGATCCGATTCTACCGATTTCGATCCCACCCCCTCAACGATCCTACGTAGAATCCCGATCCTAACAACCTTGGGTCCAACTTTTTGAAGTCTCGGACTTTCTTGAGTTTACATAGGTATACTTAGTCTGATTTTCCCCAACACTCTGTAAGGCCAAAAGGGGTATCCGACTTATGGAAGTCTCGGATCTTTTAGTGGATAAATAGTTATACTTAGCTTGATTTGGCCCCAATAATTAGTAGGGCCAATAGGGGGTCCGACTTATGGAAGTCTCGGATCGTTTAGAGTATATATAGGTATACTTAGCTTGATTTGACCCCAACACTCTAAAGGGCCAATGGGGGGGTCCGACTTATGGAAGTCTCGGAACTTTTAGAATTTACATAGGTATACTCAGCTTGATTTATCCCCAACACTCTGAAGGGCCAATAGGGGGGTCTGACTTATGGAAGTCTCGGACCTTTTAGAGTATACATAGGTATACTTAGCTTGATTTGGCCCCAACACTCTAAAGGGCCAATAGGTATGGAAATCTCTGAACTTTTAGAGTATACATAGGTATACTTAGCCTTATTTGGCCCCAACACGTAGTAGGGCCAATAGGGGGGTCCAACTTATGGAAGTCTCGGGCCTTCTTGCACCATTTAGAACCGTTGCATCACTTGAAACTGTTGTTTTCTCATTATGAACAGTTGCGTCGCTCGAAACTGTTACTTTTTCACTTGTGAATGATGATTTCAAAAACGTATTGACGAGGGTAACATATATACTCGACTACCTATTCCTTTGAAAACTATTCCAAAAACTATCTAGAGAGAGAAGTTACAAAGCCATTCAACTCAAATTCTAGTGAGAGAAGTTCTGACATTTGGTATGCTCTAATTTGTATTTTTCTCATGAATTTCTTGATTTGATATTGAATAAAACTACCATATCTTCATAGATTTTCTAAGTATTCTTGAAGATCTTCAACCTATTCTTGAATAAATTGCTTTTGATCTTGTATTTGTATAATTGTTTATAATATATTGTTTGTGAAATGGATACCCTAAATCTAGAGGAATTGTGTAGAGAAATGCCCCAACTTGATTTAAATTAAGACTCGGAATTTGTGACCCCAAGGACAAAGGTTGGTTTATCTTGGATTATGGTAGCCCCAGTTACCAAGTGACTCCGCATTACGAACCGATTTCGAGTGATGATGAGTCTGATAATTCTCCCTTTTATCCGTCGAAGACCATATTGCCTTACCCTTGGAAGGTGTCTTTAGCATTCGCTCCCAGGTATTTAAAAATTGACAGCGATAGGCGTAGTATCGCTAGCAGATGGGGTTTAATCGACGGGTATGATGTAGTGAAGCCCGACTTATCCGAAACTGTTCGTTATCCACCAGATGGTTATATAGCGGTATATGAAAAATCGTTCTAATTGGGATTAAGGTTTCCATTGCATCCCTTTTCTCGAGTTGTTCTAGAGTTATTAAATATGACTATTGTCGAATTCTACCCCAACGCTTGGGTTTGTATCACTGCTTTTATTCTAGTAAGCCGGGGATTGGGCATGGACCCGAGCATGATTGCCTTTCGTCATATCTATCGGGCTAGATTATGTTTCTCGAAGACTAATGGAGCTGGCTGGGTGATATTATCGCATCGTCGGTCTTTAAAGCTTGTAAAAGAGTTGCCGGATAGCAACAAGTTTTTTAGGATAAGATTCGGCTACTTGTACAGCCGACACGGTTGAGATTTTAAAACAAGGTTCGATATAGATCCTAAATTAGAGGTTTTTAATAACAATGTTCCAGACTGCAACTATGAAGAGGCTATCATAGTACGGTATGCTTGTATGACCGTAGAATTGGATCGAAAGCCTATCTTTGTGCAGAGGAACTGGATACCCTAGTTTGGGGACTTGAAAAAGAAACTTCTTTTAGAACTCCACCACCGTTATGGATGGAGTAAAAGAGGCACCGAGCCATGAAAAGGAACGAATTCTATTGGAGAAGAGGAAAGAAATTCCTCCTCCGGAGGAACAGGTCGAAAGGATTGAGCCGGCCAAGGGGAAGAAAAGAAAGAGGAGTTCATCAAAGTCCAACTCTAAGATCGTCCAACTAACACTGGATCATCCGGTGATTAAGAAAGATGATGATGATGGAGAATCGTCGGAATCGGTCGAAGAAGTGGTAGACGATGTCCCTCCAAACACTCGCTTCCCGAGAATCAGTATCAGGGAGCCTGAGGTTGGTGTGTCGGGTTTCTCAAAGAAGAAGGCTTGCTCCTCCAAAGGGAAAGAAATCCTTGAAGAGGAAGAACAAGTTTATACTAGGAACATTAAGGCTCATAAGCCTGGTATTCCTTTTGTAAACCTGGACTCTTCCAACTGACTGCACGCTTCAACAAAGCTAGTTGTTGTTTGATAACGAGAGATGATATGGATTATCTGGATTCCATAAACCCGGCTGAGAGAGTACAAAAGGCGCAGGTTGCCATAGCTGAGGTATGGTTGTTCCGTTTCTTGTTTTAAACTCGAGTATCGGCATGTTCTAACTTGTCTCTTTGCAGGGAATGATAAGAATGATCTTTCAGACAACAAAGATTCAACAAATGAAAGTGGATCAAGAGACTATCTGAGCCCTATCATCTTGGATTGATGAGCTAAACGAAAAATCTTCTATCCTTACGACCAAGTTGGAAAGATACAGGGGCTTAACCGAGTGTCTTAATCTGGCGGAGCAATAGAGGGCTCGGATGAAAGATAATCTGGCGGAGACTGGGAAGAAGGTGAAGACTTTCGTCGCCTTAGTTGCGGGTATTGCTACCGGTGTCACAGACGTTTTGAGTGCTTATAATGAGGTATCTGCCCAAGGCATGTATCTTTCAAGGTTCATCCAAGACACGCTGGAAAAGGCGGAGCTTGTATCTGAGGTGCTAAATATTAGAAGTTGACTTCATAAAGGAGGGGTTGTATAGCTAGGGATTGGTTATCTTCGGAGGAATATGGAGCCTATATGGCTAAGCTTTCCGAGGAGATGATCAACAACGACATTCAAATGGAGGCCGAGGCATATAGGTTGGCGGCCGAAGAGCTCGATGTGGACACGGGGAAACTTGCGGCCCTAGCTCAATCTAAGAGAGGGCAAGCTCTTGGAAACTTGGTCGACATATTCGATAAATATTTTCGGCTACTTTGAATGATCCCGCTTGGGATGCGGAGGAGAAGGAAGAATAGACCCGGCTAGTTGGGCCCTAGCTTGAGGAGCGGGTGGTCCACACAGACTGGGGGGCTTTGTCTTTTAATGTTTCGATAATCCGAAATATCCCTGAAAGATCTTTTTTGTCGCTTGAGTCTAAATGCACGGATCTTTCTGGGAACTTAATGACCGAAAAAGTAGCCATTCTTTACTTGGCCCAAGAACTTGAAACCATGGAGCCGCTGAGCATTAATATTGAACAACTGTTGCGGACTACTCATCCTTCTCCCCAGCCGAAATCTTCATCCAATGTATTGGCTGTAAACGAATATACTGCATAGTTTTTCTCTTTCTTGGCTTGCATGCCATTTGATCAAACTGTGAAATTGGCCATAGTGTCGGATGAACATTATTTTTGAAGACTTATCTATCGACTTTTAGATCTATATGTAAATATTTGGTTTTTTGTTTGATCTTATTGGTTTTTGTGGTCTATTAGATTTGTATGTTGTTTAGTTTTTTCGAGGTTCCTATATAATGAACCTCAAGAAAACTTGGGTGTCTTTTCGTGAATAAAAGGGGCTCAGTGTCTTTCCTGTTTCGGACCTCCCAAAGGAGAACATAACGTTCTCTAAAGACTTTACAGAGGGGTCCGACTTGTCGAAGTATAGGACCAATAAAAACGTAAAATAACTTGAGGTTCAAAGAACATAGGTTAACCATTTATGATTACAGGTGGGGTCAAACTTATAGGAGGTGCTGACCTTTTACTAACTTTTTAAATAACTTAGTCTCAAGAGAACATAGGTTCATTAGAAGACTTACCAGAGGGATCAGACTCATAGGAGATACTAACCTTTTACTTACTTTTTTAGATAACTTAGTCTCCAGAGAAGATAGGTTCTCTAGAAGAGTTACATGAGGGGTCAGACTCATAGGAGATACTGACCTTTTACTGACTTTTTTAGATAACTTAGTCTCTAGAGAACATAGGTTCTTTAGAAGACTTACAGGAGGGGTCAGATTCATAGAAGTCTTAGACCTCCTTTTTGACATCGAATAACTTGGTCTCTAGAGATAATATGTTCTCCAAGACTTATAGGGGGTCAGACTTATAGAAGTCTCTGACCTCCTCTGGGTGAAAGGTTGCTGCGAACAACTCCTTGCAATCCTTTCCATAGCCGAGTTTTACGTTGATACAATTACTAGTTAAAGGGTCATAAATTCAACAATGTTTCAAAGCATGCAAATTGAATATAGGTTCATTATAAATTGCAAAGGCAAAAATCTGAATGGTTCATTACAAAAACATCAACAACGTACGAAATAGTGTACAAAGTAATAACGAAGAAACATAGGTTCATTATAAATTGCAAAGGCAGAAATCTGAATGGTTCATTACAAAAACATCAACAACGTACGAAATAGTGTACAAAGTAATAAAGAAGAAACATAGGTTTCCTCCATTGGCCCCTTGCAAGGGGTTGTTGTAGTATTTCTTCAGATGGTCCCTATTCCAGGGTCTTTTAAGGGTTTTTCCATTAGCATCTTCTAAATCCTAAAAGTCGGGTTTGACGACGCGGATAATTTTCAACGGCTCATCCCAGTTGGCTCCAAGCTTTCCTTTCTCAGTGAATTTTTGCGAAGGACATAATCATGTAGCTGTAGTTGTTTGGGTTTGAACATTCTGTTAAATTATCGGACCATTCTCTGTGTTTATGTGCCAAACAGCGCACAAGTGCGTTTCCTCGTCTCTCCGGAAGTAGATCAAGGTTAACCCTCTTCTCTGCATCATTTTGTTCATGCGAATAATAGGAAATCCTCGTAGAGGGAATACCAATTTCTATTGATAGCACTGCCTCAGAGCCATACACCAGATAGAAGGGTGTATGCCCTGTTCAATCCTTGACTGTTGTTCTTAGAGCCCACAGAATACTAGATAATTCTTTATCCCAGGTGCCCCTTGCACCTTCAATCTTTTTCCTGATTCCAGATAGAATAGTTTTATTTGTCGATTCTATATGGCCGTTTGTTTGAGGCCTTCACACTGAACTGAATCTTATTTGTATTTTGAATGTGTCATAGTATTCAACAGTGTTTTTACTCATGAACTGACGACCATTATCAGTTATTATTATTATTCTAGGGATGACATACCTTGTAATAATATTGCGCCAAATAAATTGACACACCTGTTTATTAGTTGTGGAACTTAGTGGTTCAGCTTCCACATATTTTGAGAAATAATCCACAGCTATGATAATGAACTTCCTCTGGCTTTTAGCTGGTGGAAAGGGCCCTAGGAGATCAAGACCCCATTTTTCAAATGGCAACACATCTTGTACTATTGTGAGATAGTTGGAAGGTTTTCTGGGAACCTCGGCAATGTATTGGCATTTTTCGTGTGCTTTGACTAATTTTTCAGCATCCTTTCGCAAGGTTGGCCAATAGTACCCACTTTTTAGGGCTTTGTTGATGATTGTTCTTACTCCTTGATGAATACCACACCCTCCTTCATGAATTTCTCGGAGGATATAGTATTATAGTAACCATTGTCAAGGGTTACGCACTTGAGCAAGGGGTGTGTATAACTCGTTTTGTAGATGGTATCTTCAAAGAATTTGAACCATTTTAACTTCTTCATGAATAGAGGAATTTGTGCCAGATCTTCAGGGAGGGTTTCATATTTGAAGTATTGGATGAAATGATCCATCCAAGTATCCAAACGGTCCATCATTGTGATTGCCTAATTAATGCTGGGGGCAGGAAGAACTTACCATGTGATGTTGCGGGCTTTGGGCCCATCTGTTTAACTGCCTAACTTGGATAATGAATTTCTCTGTGCATTTGCGGATTTAGGAATGTGTGTTAATGTTGAAATGTATGGGCTCAATTAAGGACTTTACTCGCTTTAGATACATCTTCATGGCAACATCCTTAGCTTCCAATTCACCAGAAACTTGTCGCACGATCAATTGTGAGTCTGAGTATGCAGAGCTCATTTTGGCTCCTAACAAAGCTTCTGGCTTGTTTCATTGCTTTAGCAAAGGTTTTGACTTGGTTCTTTAGCAGTTGGAACTTCAATTTGTGCGTTTTCATGCCGTTTATCAAGACTGAGACAACGATGGGCTCTTCCAAGTCAGTAACTGCCAGCACTCCATCGTCGAACCACTGAAGGTAAGTAGAGAGAGACACTCTTTCTTGTTGTGTAATGCTCAAGAGATGGAAGTTGGATTTCTTCTGTCGTCTGGATGCCATGAAATGAATGAAGAACTTGGCCTCGAGTTCAGAAAAACTATTGATGCTTCCATCGGGAAGTGAGCTGTACCATGTCAGGGCTAGGCCTGTGAGAGTTATTGGAAAGAATTTGCATAAGAGCAAGGGATCCGTGGTGTACAAAACCATAATGTTCTTGTGGGTTATCATGTGTTCTTCGGGACACTGGGTACCCAAGAATGGAGGGATAGATGGGATCTTGATTTTGGGGGGGATTCAGAGTAGCGAGGATTTTCGTAGATAAAAGGGAATTAAGCAGCATAGTCGCTTCATTTCCTTTAAACAAACCTTGAACTGCAGGAGAATCCGCTACCTGGTCAGAATTGTTTTGATATCGAGTTGCTTTGGACCTTAGGTTTCTCCACCTGTCCACGAAGCTTTGAACATCATTGTTCTTTTCCCACCAGAGGTGGTTGAGATGAGATCTCATGTATTTCCCCTTGTCCTTCGGGAAATGTTTACATAGGATATCTACCTTCTAGAAGGTGATCTTTGATCCCTGTGTGAAGTCCTTGCTCTGGAGTAGGCTGGATGACTTTTCTCCGCTTCTCAGCGTCCTTGGTGGGAAGGGACTTTGTTCTTCTCCGTAAACATAGTTTGGAGATCTTGGATTTGCTGTGTCATCGCCGCTAAGGTTATTTTGAGGTTTTTGGGCAGTGATATTGCGCAACTACTCAACAAATGTGTGTGAGAGGTTGTTGGCAAGAGTTTCTAGATCTTGCCTTCTTACAACCTGGACTTCACGGTGAGAAGTGGAAGTATCAGTGCTTATTGTCATGGATGCTTCTTTTGCGTTAGTTTTGCGGGGTGCCTTTACAATGTTTATAGTTGAGTTTCGGGTGTTTTGGATGATTAGTACTTCTCGTCCCCATAGACGGCGCCAATCTATTTTTGCTAAGAAACTGTCAAATTTGTAAAGGGGACTTTAAGAAGTAAGTACATTGGAATTTAAGGAAGTGAGATGATATGACTGTCGCGAATGGTGGATCTACAACCACAAAGAAAGTCTAAATTGGGGGCTGAGGTCCCGGAAAAGCCCTCTGATGCTTAACTTAGATCAGAAAGGAAATAGTGTTAATATGTGAGTTTTTAGAGTAGAATTGCGTAACCTGATTTCGGTGGTATAGTGTGGTATTTATGAGATAAGTGTTATAACTACAAGATGGTTAATCCTGGATAGGGATGGTCACGGGTCCAGGACCCTGTTGGACCCGCCTCAGAGCCGCTGGGTCTTATCTTTTGAGACCCATTGGCCGGATTCGGGTCGGATTTGGATCTAAATAATTTGCGGGTCCGGGTCCGGGTCCAATATCCGGACCCTAGACCCGCCCCTTGGAGCCTTATAAATATTAAATTGTCCATTTTATTTGTCTTCTACATATGAATTTTAACCCCAACACTTATTTTCTTTTCATATAATCATAATATATATAAATAATATATAAGCTACTTGCTAAGTGCTAACCCAATTACCCTTATTTCATGGACTCGAACTCGTGTTTATAATAGAATTTAAGCATATATGGGTGACGCTATGAGAGTTTAGATGTTAAATTAATATTAAATATTTGTAAAATATGATAATAACTCTCTTGCAAATATATGATAAATATAATGACTTACAAATGTTTCAAATTTGAAATATCAAAGAGACTTTATTTAGACCCACTAAGGACCCATTAAGGACACTAGACCCATCAGATTCGGAGGGTCTAGATCCGGGTCTGGAAATTTTGCACCCTTATGGTCCGGATCCGAGTCTGGATCTCAAAAAATTAAAAGCATTCTGTTCGGGGTCTGGTTGGACGCGGACCCGCCTCATGACCATCCCTACTCCTAGATCATCCATCCTTGGAAACTGAAAAGATGAAAGTGACATAGTAGACGCAGTTTTCCGGGACAGTGGGCGGTTATCGATGAAAATATCTTCTCATGGGAAAATACTGATTAACTGCCATCTAATTATTGATTCGTACGTTTGACCTTTGACCCCTTGACTAAGGAGCTTATCAGTATTTCAAATAGAGGGGATTTATGGTCCCCAACACACATGAATATATTTTATCTGCAATATATAATTTAAAATTTTAATTGAAGTTTCTCTTTTTTAAAGTGGCTAAATGTAAAGTTGACAAATAAACAAGGACGTACGGAGTAATGTTTTGCAAACACGTTATTAAATATTGAATTCAACAATATTTGAAATGTGATTTTGGCGCTCAATAATGTGTTGGATTCAACACAACTTTGGTAAATGCGAGATGACGATACACAAATTTGTCCATTTTAGCCGACCAAATAAACCTTGACTGTGAGAAACAATGCCCGAATTGTTTTTTACAAATGCAGATTCTCTTAGAAGTTACTGTATGTTAATCGTGATCGTACTCCAAATTCTGAAATATACTCACCTTTCATCATTTTGTAAGTGTACTTAAAAATTTAATGTTAATACTTAAAAGGTCAATTTTAAAATATTTAATATTAACATTAATGTTTGAGTCATTCTACTTTAAAATTGAAATGAGAATTTCAAGTCAATCAATTGGTTTTTTGCCTCTTAATATTGGGTTTTTAACTATAGAAAATGAAATTAAAAATCTTGAAATTGTCAAATTTCATGATTTAAAATGTCAACTTTAAATCTTTGAAATTGTTTTCACTAGTGGAAAAAACCTTAATTGCTGCGGTTTTTTAGCCCCAATGGGCTGCGTATTACGACCCCAGCTGCGTATTAAGGGCTGCGGTCAAAATACGCAGCCAAAAATAGGGTAAGGGCTGCGGACATGGGGAAAAACCGCAGCCCTTAAGCTGATTATGGGCATTGAGCTGGGGGCACTTAAGGGCTGCGGTTTTTACTTATGTCCGCAGCCCCTTTCATATTTTTTTA
The DNA here is from genome assembly GCA_019425755.1 of Amaranthus cruentus. NCBI lineage: Eukaryota > Viridiplantae > Streptophyta > Magnoliopsida > Caryophyllales > Amaranthaceae > Amaranthus > Amaranthus cruentus. The sequence continues at coordinate 4,979,044 of CM033458.1, read as the reverse complement.
AAATTTTTTTTTGTTTTCATAATATTTGTATAATAAATAATAATTATTAGCATAATTATAAAATAATAAATATTTCACAATAATCAACCATCGATAAATAATAAATATCACCAAATTATAATATATCTATACATAAATATATATATATATATATATATATATATATATATATATATATATATATATATATATATATATATATATATATATATATATATATATATATATATACATATATATGTGTATATATATATATATATACATATATATATGTATATATAATATATATATATATATATATATATATATATATATATATATATATATATATATATATATATATATATATATATATAATATATATATATATATATATATATATATATTAACACGACATTAAAGACTTTGTCTTTGACTTTGCGTAATTCAATATCCGTCAATTCGCGTGTTTCTCTAGGAGTGTCAATAATCTACGAATTAAAATCAATTATTATTAAAAAGTTAGTACATTATATAATATATAATATATTATAAATAAATAATTTAAAAAACATATATAATAATTAATTAAATAAAATACTTACGGAATCAATATTTTGTACCCCGACATTCTTGACGGCTTCTATAATATCATCCATGTATTTAATAACGTAGTAGCCGCAATGAATGATATTTTTTTGTTGAAAACACTAAGAAAAAAAAATATTATATATGTTAGTGCCAAATTAAAAATGCTTCAAAACCGTTAAAAACGCAACTTAACACTTAATTTTGAGCATATGACAATTATTTTCGATCCTAAAAACTCCAACACAATAATATATACCAAATAGTGTTGTGTGCCAAGTTTCATGCATAACAAACCAAGTTTAATCTATTTTACGCTCGAAAATGCCAAAATTCATTCAAAATCGTTAAAAACGCAACTTGACCCTTAATTTCAAGCATATGACAATTATTTTCGATTCTAACAACTTCAACACATTTATATATACCAAATAGTGTTGTGTGCCAAGTTTCATGCATAACAAACAAGGTTTAAGCTACTTTACGCTCGAAAATGCCAAAATTCATTCAAAACCGTTAAAAAATGCAACTTAACCCTTAATTTCAAGCATTTGACAATTATTTTTAATTATAACAACTTCAACACATTTAGATATACCAAATAGTGTTGTGTGCCAAGTTTCATGCATAACAAACAAGGTTTAAGCTACTTTACGCTCGAAAATGCAAAAATTCATTCAAAACCGTTAAAAAACGCAACTTGACCCTTAATTTCAAGCATATGACAATTATTTTTAATTCTAACAACTCCAACACATTTATATATACCAAATAGTGTTGTGTACCAAGTTTCATGCATAACAAAAAAGTTTTAAGCTACTTTCACTAGTAAAAAAAGTCTCATTAGTGACCCCCTATTTGTATCTAATGTTGAAATATAAGATACAAATAATGCTTTTTGTATCTTTTATTTTTACATAAGATACAAAAAATACTTATTTGTATCTTGTGTTTAAACAAGGGATACAAATAATAGTTATTTGTATCTTGTGTTTAAACACAAGATACAAATAATAGTAATTTGTATCTTGTGTTTAAACACAAGATACAAATAAGTATTATTTGTATCTCGTGTTTAAACACTAGATACAAATAATACTTATTTGTATCGCGTGTTTAAAAACCCGATACAAATAATGAAATTAAAGAAATTAAGTGGGATTTCAAGAGGCGGGAAATTTGAAGTGGAAAAGCTCGTCTGGTTCGTCTCCATCTGAAGAAACAAAATCTCGCCATTTGTGGGTTGTTCATCTCTGAACGAAACAAGATCTTGCTGCGTTTGTGGGTTGTTCATCTGGTTCTCCATTTCAAGAAACAAAATCTCGCCATTTCATTCATTTTCACTGGGTTCTTCGTCTGGTTCGTCTGGTTCATTTTCAAGAAACAAAATCTCGCCATTCGTTCGTTTGCTTGGGAAAAGCTATCCAAGATTAATCATCCTTAGAGGTATTCTTATTTTTCTTGAAATCCTTCCTTGTCCTTGTTCGTTCGTTCATTACATCCTATAATTTGTGATTTTATCCTATAATTTTAATTTTGTTTTCAAGAAACAAATTTTATTTTATTTTATAATTTGTAATTTTGTTTGTTTGGGTTTTTCAACATGTTTTAGTTGTGGTTGAAGATTGTAGAAGTGACGAATGTTTGAGTTTTTTTTTTAATTTCAATAAATATTTAGGTCGGTATGTTGATTCTATCAATTGAAATTCTAGGGTTTTTTGTTTCCGTCACGTTAGATTTGAATAGATGAGGAACTAATCCATGTGAATGATTCAAGATGATGAAAACAGTACAACTACTATATAGGTTAGTGTTTCTGAATTCTAAATGGTGGGAAACAAGACATATGTGCTTGTGAGCCTTGATTTGCAACAGTAAAGTCGAGCGTGCCCTTCCACCTCTATTTGACATTCAATTAGAGAAATTGTTTGTCTCTTAACATCTGTATTGTCTTATAGGAGAGAATAACAAGTTATGTTTGGTCAAAAGACTGATGTTTTTGTGTCTGAGGTGAGCAGTCAGTTTGGGGTAGCAAATGGAGTCATTTTGATTCTATGACTTGGTTAAGACGATTAACATAGTATCCATGCGGTTAACTAGAGAAATATCATAGGTTGTAAGCTTTGATGCAAATCAACTTATCAAACACGTGTAGTGTCAGCTGTCAAGTGTTACTTCCCCATAATTCTCTATAATCTGCATTATTGCTATGACATCGTAGCTCTCTGTGTTTCTGTAGAGTGCACAGACCAAGTCGGTGAGTTAGCATGCTAAGGAAGACAAGATAAATTAATGTTGAATGTTTTATTTCTATTGGGGTCTTGTTTAATATTGTTTGCTTTTTTTCATGGATGACCATTGATGTTGTGTGTTACTCTATTGACTTGTTTTGGTTTAGCTTCTTTGCATAGTTTATTTATTAAAATGATGGTAAGTAAAACTTGGTGTCAGAATTTCCTTTAACAGCTTTATGGAAAACTAGTGGCTTTGAGCATGAAGAGTCTCTTTTCTCTGCTTTTACTTTTTTATGTGATTGTGTGTTAGCTGTGTGCTGTTTAAATTACTCGGGATTGGTACATGCATTCTGGTTTTTCAATTTTCTTCATTGATCAGGTTCTGATAGAGTACAAAAATAAGGATCCTAACCACGGTGAGTGGGCCAAGGCTTTGAAGGAGCTCTATTTACCAGGTTTAAGGGACTATGTTAAGAGCTATTATCCACTGGGACCAGTTTGGGGTACCTCCGGCAATGCAACTCTTTCTGCAGCACCTAAAGCCGCCGGATCAGCTGCACCACCTCCTCCTCCTGCTTCACTCTTTACTGCTAAATCAACCACAGTTCCCAAAACAGGGCCCCCAAAACTAGAGCTACAAATGGGCCGTAAGTGAGTGTCATAGTATGGGGTTTTCTTTGGATAACGCTGATGCTGCAGGGGAGATAGTTGAAGTTTTAACCGAATCTCTTACCCTCAAAGAAACATCAATACCCACAAAAGTTGCAAGATTGATGCTTGTGTCTGACATCCTTCATAATAGTAGTGTTCCTGTGAAGAATGCATCTGCATACCGTACAAAATTTGAGGCAACATTGCCTACCATTATGGAGAGCTTCAATGATTTGTACCGTAGCATAAGTGGAAGAAAAAATGCTGAAGCTCTCAAGGAGAAGGTGCTGAAAGTGCTTCAGGTTTGGTCAGACTGGTTTTTGTTTTCGGATGCATATGTAAATGGATTGCGAGCTACTTTTCTTCGACCTAGTTCTTCTGGGGTTGTGCCTTTCCATTCTATAAGCGGCGATGCACCAGAATTGGAACAAAAGATAGGCCGTGCTGAAAATGTGAGTGATGGGATCAAGGCTAACCAGGATGTGGCATTGGCTATGGGTGAGGGAGCTGCCATGAAAGAGCTGCTAAGTCTCCCTCTTCCTGAGCTGGAGAGGCGTTGTAGGCACAATGGGCTTTCACTTGTTGGGGGAAGAGAAATGATGGTTGCACGATTACTTTATCTCGGAGAAGCTGAAAAGCAACGGGGATCTGAACTGGAAGAGGACTTGAAATTTGCACAGACGCATCTAAGCACAAGTAGATATGCGAATGTACAGAAAGACACAAATGCTGAGATGGAGTCTAGAAAATCATCTGCTTGGAACTATTATGGGGATGATGATATGATCTCTGAAACAAGAGAGCCTAATACTCTGCCAGAATCACTTTCTATTCCACAACCTGAACTGAAAGCATTCAAGAAAGAGAAAGCAGAAAATCTTTTACCAGCTTCAAAATGGGCTCGTGAGGACGATGATGGTGAGCCTGGGAGTGAGAATGCTGCAGATGATCTTGGTAATGCTGAGGATGACGAGCTTGCAGCTCAGACTAGTACTGCAACTCAACCTGAAATCACCATTAATGAAGAACAGCGACAAAAAATGAGACTTTTAGAAGTTGCATTGATTGAATATCGGGAGTCACTGGAGGAAGGAGGTGTCAAAAGTTCAGAGGACATTGAGCGGAAGGTTGCAGTTTATAGGAAACGCCTGGAATCAGAGTACGGTTTGTCAGATTCGGGCAAAGATCCTTCCAGGAGTAAAAGAACATCAGAGCGAAATCATCGTGAATCTTCTCGAAAACGACAGCGCATCAGGAGTCGAAGTGGGAGCCTGCCACGAAGAGGATCAAATAGGGAGAAGGAAGATGTCGATAGGGATTACCGTGCCAAGGACAGGGCTAAATCTCATGATTCAGACAGCGATAGGAACAGGAGCAGAAGTAGAGATCGCGAGAGGAGTGGTGGTCTTGAAAGGGATGATAGCCAAAGAGACAAGGATAGACGACGAAGGATAAGGTGATAGTGGTAGTTGTTCGTTGCTTCTGAACAGGCTCGAGCCTACTAAATGAAATTGGTGTTGATCGACTTTAAAGTTGCGAGTTGCAAGCGGGTAGATTGCTTTGTACTTGAATGAGAATGAGAAATTAGTCCAAAGATTCGTATGCTGAGGAACTTTGGAAGTATACTTATTCCATTTTGTTATGTAGAGGTGGATAAATGAGTTTAGTAATCTTGAATCTGTTTGTGACCCGACCTGAAAATAACAAGAAAGTAATATATATATATTTTTTTTAATTAAAAAAAAGTCATTTGTATCTAAGGTTTAAACAGGGGATACAAATAACTGGGTTATTTGTATCGCCTGTTTTAAACACAAGAATTTCGTGGGTTTATCAAGAAAAAATTAAGGAATTTTAAAAAATTTTGGTTTAAAAAGAGGAAAAGAGAGCAAGAACTTGAAGAAACAGTAGCAAGAAGAAGAGGGAATAGTAGTAGGCACGCATGTACAATATGTTAAATTAAAAAAATAGACGTTGAAGCATTAGGGGCTGCGGACTGTTCAAAAAACCGCAGCTCTTTACCCTTTTTTTTGGGTTAATTGTCTTATATTGAAGACGTTGGTCAGTGGACGTTAAAATCCGCACTCTTTACCTTTTTGTTAGAATATGGGTCATGGACAGAGACAAAACCGCGTCTTGTTATTTTTTTTCCTACATTTTTTTTACTCATATTGGCTGCGTGTGCCTAAAAACCGCAACCAATAGTTTTTTTTCCACTAGTGTTTTTTAAGTCTGCAAATTAGTCTTTTAACATTTAAAATTGATATTTTAATTTGTAAAATTGGTACAAAAATTATATACAATTAAACTGGCCTAATAAAACACGTCTTAAAAGTGAAATAGTGTTACCTAAGTTTTTGCGTCAAAATGAATGTCATTCCTAGTATAGTTTTCGAATAGGCTAGGATGGTGTGATAAATCCATATCTACAATACGAGGGGTATATTAGTCTTTTAATGAAGCTTCTAGAAAAAGGAATATTATGTAACTAATCTAGCAAGTTGTTAGGCTTAATAGCTATAAATAGTATAATGTAATAATGTGATGGGCATGATTTGGAATATACAATACACTCTTCTCCTCTCTTAATCCTTTCTCTATTATCTATCTCCCTCTCCCTCTTCAATTCTTTCTTTGTATTCTGGTCTACCTCTCTCTCTCTCTCTCTCTCTCTCTCTCTCTCTCTCTATTTCTTAGTCATTTCTATACAAATTTTGGTGTGCAGTAGTTGGGTTCATCTCAATTGGTATTAGAGCATTCGGTTCTAGGCGTTGATTATGGGCAATCCTACTAACCAACAACACAGAGCACCTCAAACAAAAATTCGCCCAGTTGGAGGAACGGTTGATAATAAACCATACAATCTTGGAGACAAAACATTCAGATCTGGAGAAATCAGTAACCTTATTCTTGAAAAATCAACTCAAAATGCAAGAAACCTTGAATCAATTGCTAAATAGAAATGCTCTCCCACAAAACTCCAACTACCCAAATCCTTCACTAAATGTACCCAGAAAATTTTCCCATTCAACAACCATAACCATCACCCCATTGCCAATACCTACACCATTATTAGTACATAAACCCACCCTTACGTCCTCCCACCCAAATCATCCAAGCCAAAATGAAACCAGAATTATGTCCACCCAAACCGTCCACTATTCACCAATATTGGAGAATGAAAAGAAAGAGTTGAGCATCATTGGAAAAACTCGATTGCTGCAAGATAGACTAATAGACAGAAAAAAGGAAAAAGAAAGAATGTGGAAAAAGGGAAAATAAAAAAAGGAAATGTTGAGAAAAACAGTAAAGAGAAAATAAAGACAAAAGAAAGGAAGGAAGCTTGTTGTGGATCCGGGGGAGGTCCGGGCGAGTTTTGGCACAAGGAGAAAATAATAATGAAGAGGCGACGGGAAACATGGTGGGCTCATAACCCATAGGTCACTGGGTCTGGTGGTGGGCCGGGTATATGGTCGCCCGATATTAGAAAGAAGACAAAGAAGAAATGGAGGTTGACTGGCGTAGATGTGGCTGAGGATTGTTGTACGGTGCCCGGCGAGAGACAGAGGTCAGTGAAGGAAGTTTTGGGAAAAATATTTCTAGGGTTCAAGGGAAAGGAAGACTTGAAGAGAATAAAGAAGAACGGAAGCAACCAGGCGGCTGGAAAGGCTGCCGGAGTTCAGTTTAGGGTCGCCGACATCTGGAAGTCGTCAAACTGTTGTGTCTCCGGTAAGAAAAAGGCGGAAGAAATGGCAACTATTCATTTAAGGTTCTTGAGTGTTGAGGAGGGAAGATGGGCAATCAAGGAGGATGGCAACTATTGGTATTTCGGGTTTCAGAATAGGAGTAAGGGGATTTTAGGGGTTTTAAAAGCTGATATCACCAATGTAGTCATCCATAGAGATGTCAAAACAGATTTGAAGTGGGATCCCTTGGCATTATGTGATTTCAATTCAGGCCCAACAAATTCTGAGGAATTAAGCTTAATGCAAAATATTTTTACCAGCTATTTTGTGGACTTCTTTGCTCTGATGGGTTTTGAACCGGGTAATGGAGGAAGCAGTTATGTCATCAGTGACATCAGCAGTGATGTCAGTAGGGGTGGCAACAATTGGGCTTCAACCAAGCCATTTTACGCAAGATTACTAGCCCACTTCAAACCTTTTTCACTTCATTCTTTGACCCATTCATTTTTCCAACTCACACACCACTTTCTATGCACTTTCTGATTGTATTTTTCTTGCTTACGGTTGAAGGCGAAGCTAATTTTTATCCACCTTGAGGACAAGGTGAAACTCCAGGCGGCCGGTAATGTGATAAATTCATTTCTACAATACGAGGGTTAGATTAGTCTTTTAATGAAGCTTCTAGAAAAAGGAATATTATGTAACTAATCTAGCAAGTTGTTAGGCTTGTTAGCTATAAATAGTATAACGTAATAATGTAATGGGCATGATTTGGAATATACAATACACTCTTCTCCTCTCTTACTCCTTTCTCTATTATCTATCTCCCTCTCCCTCTTCTATTCTTTCTTTGTATTCTGGTCTACTTCTCTCTCTCTCTCTCTCTCTCTCTCTCTCTCTCTCTCTATTTCTTAGTCTTTTCTATACAAATTCTGGTGTGCAGTAGTTGGGTTCATCTCAGATGGTTGTGTATTAATTTTTTTGGATCGTTCTTAGTTTCTTGTTTGATTGTCATGATATTGATCATTTTGCTATTATTTTAAAATATTATATTCTATATTGACCGAAACAAACTTTATAAGCTTCGATTTTGCTAGAATTCTTTGAAAATCTCTCGGCAATTATGTTTAAATAAAAGGATCGTCTAAAAAATGAGGTACAAAGGGTGGAAATCAGACAAGCCAAGATTATGGCAAACTCATAGTCAAATCTCCATTGTGTATAGACCACCATATGATGAAATTGAACCTAAATTCATTCTTCCAAATACAAAATGAAGCTAATTTGTTCTCATTAAATTAAATGGCACGAGACACTGTAGAAAATCAATTGCTCGAGCGTGCTATGGTATCCATCAACAAAAGAGAACCGCAATGAGGAATGCGACCTAAACCATTGATTTTGCAACTCATTGGTGTTGAGTCGTTTTATTGTTAAATAGAGAAAAGGTAACACTGCACACAATGAAAGTTGTATTCTAAGAGCTTCCTTCAGCTTTCTTTTCCCACCATTCCATAAACTTAGGTTGTGCAGTCAAAGTATCCAATTTATAAAGTTAAAGGGCATGGTTTCCGATTTCATGTCCAAATGTCCATCCAAAAACTTCTCCAGCACCAAGCGCAAGAACAACTTCTGCGAAAAGAGAATACTCGTAATAAAGAAAAATAGCCTATTTAGCCGATGATTGATAAATATTAGTAGGAAAAACATAAAGTTAATTTCATTTGCGGACAGTGCACGAGCTCATAATACTACTACAAATCATCACTTGTGCCATAGTAGCAGTCGTGGCACAAGTAAGAATTTCCCAGTGCTATGATGTCTAGCCACGAGAATTTTAGTTAAAGACTACCGTGGCACAAGTGATCGTGGCTAATTATATTGTTTTGCCACAAGATTAACCCGTGGCTAATCATATTCATCAGTCACATAAAGTGAATCATTGTAAATTATATTCGTCTACCAGTCGCACCACACGTGGCTACAAATCATTTATACACTAGACTTGTAAACAAGGAAATTCAACTACTAGTATGAATTTAATGTTAACAATCAGTAACATTCCTTCCACACAAATGCCTTGGGTAGGATTTGAACACAAGACCTTCAAGTTGGCATACCAACACTCCAACCTCTAGCTAGGCTATAAGTTATTTAGTGATAACTTAAATTATGTTATTATAATTATAAAATAACACTCCTACCACTTAGTGTATTTTTATTATTACACTAGTAGAAAAAACCTTAAGGGCTGCGGTTTTTTAGCCCCTTTGGGCTGCGTATTGTGACCCCAGCCATTATTGTAGCAGCAACAAATAATATTAAAGGGCTGCGGTCAAAATACGCAGCCAAAAAAAGGTAAAGGGCTGCGGACATTTACTAAAAATCGCAGCCCCTTTTATATTATGGGCTGTGCTGTGTGAATCATCAAGGGCTGTGGACAGTTACTAAAAACCGCAACCCCTTTTATATTATGGGCTGTGCTGTGTGAATCCTCAAGGGCTGCGGACAGGGTTTAAAACCGCAGCCCCTTTCATTTTTTTTTAATTTTTTTTTGTTTTCGTTATATTTGTATAATAAATAATAATTATTATCATAATTATAAAATAATAAAATAATAAATATTTCACAATAATCAACCATCGATAAATGCCAAAGATCTAATGCCAAATATTTCACTGAATTATATGCCAAATATTTTGGTAGCTAGAAACACTCTTCTAAGTTCTCGTTTTCATTCCGATACAATACACAATCATTCGGACACGCATGAATCTTTTGGTACTCTAACCCGAAAGGACACATTAGCTTTTTGGCATAGTATGTCGACTTTGGAAGTTCATTTCCCTCGGGAAGCATCTCACCTAACGCTTCTAATAACATTGTGAAACTAGTGTCACTCCAATTGAACTTTGACTTAATGTTGAAAATCGTCAAAATTGTTGTAAGCTTAGTGAACTTTGTACATCCAGGATACAAAGGCTTTTGAGAAGCCTCTGTCAACAAGTCAAATACACGAGGACGTTTTCCTAACTCATCCTCGACTCCCTCCATCATCTCATCAACACGATCCACATGCTCATCAACATTCTCTTCATCCACTACATCCTCATTAACATCGGCCACATTATTGACATCCTCAACAATACTATTTTCCTTGTAAACTCCCTCCTCACCATGCCAAACCCAAACATGATATTGAGGCCTAAACCCACGTCGAAGTATGTGCTCCCTAAGGATATAAACACTATCTACCTTTGATACATTGCCACAATTGACACATGGGTAATAAAAACCAACTCCCCCCGTCCTAATTTGATGTTCAACCGCAACACTACAGAATTCTAATACGCCATCAATAAATTCCGACGATTCAATGCTTCCATACATCCAAGAACGATCTTTTGTCATCCTAAGTGTGATTATTTAATTCAAAACAAAATTAATACACATTACATACATAACTATATATATATATATACTTAACCCTAGATAACCCAAATTTACCCCATCTAACCCTATTTCAACTTCATATTATTGAAATTATTCAAATTATGTGTACTTTAATGAATTAACAAACCATACATAATAAGTAAACTATATTGTGATTGTTCATACATAAATAAACTATATACAAAATTAAATTACATACATAATTAATTAAACTACATACATATACACAAGTAAACTACATACATAATGAATTAACAAACAAAATACACATAAAAATAATTAACAAAGTAAATATAACAACTTGAAAAAATGTAAAACTTAAAAATTAAAGAACTTAAAGAATTTAAATTATCAACAAACTAACAATAACATCAAATATATAAACACATAAACATATCAAACAAAATCAAAATATATAAACACATAAATTATACCTTGAATTTTTGCGGGTTTAAGATTATGTAACCTATACAATGAAAAACCAAATCAAAATTAGTATAAAAAAAATAAGCCCTAAAACACAACAAACATTGAAAAACTTAAAATTAACTTTAATTATCAAATTAAACCTTGAAGAAAAACAAGAACTAAGCCCAAATTTTCGTGGGTCTTGAAGGAAAAACAATAATGGTGTGTTGAAATTTCGTGGGTCTTTGAAGATGAGAAGATTTTCGAAGCTTTTGAGAAGAATTTCGAAGCTTTTGAAATGAATTTCGAAGCAATGAAGATGAATTTCGAAGCTTTTTAATTTTTAGAAGTTTATGAAATTTTCGAAAATTTCAGATACACCCTGAAACAGCAAGATTTCAAGAACTGAAGCAGCAAGGGTGTATCTGAAGTTTATGAAGTTTATGAAACGGTGTATCTGAAGCAGCAAGATTAAGATGAAATTTTCGAAAGGTTTTTCGAGCACCAGCAGGGTTGTTTTTTTAGAAGATGAAGCTGCAGGGTTTCGAAAGCTTTTATGAAACAGTAGGTTTCAAGAACTGAAATGTGAACGTTATATGTTTATGGCGGTTTTATTTAATTTTTTTTTAGAACAACTAAGGGCTGCGGACAGGTGGCAAAATCGCAGCCCCTTCCTCTATTTTTTTTTTTTATTTTCTTTATTAAATTTCAAAGTGTTTAGGGCTGCGGACATCCATAAAAACCGCAGCCCCTTCCTCTATTTTTTTTTATTTTCTTTATTAAATTTCAAAGTGTTAAGGGCTGCGGACATCCATAAAAACCGCAGCCCCATTAGTATTTTTTTTGTTATTTAATTTATTAAATTTCCAAGGGGTTAAGGGCTGCGGACATCCATAAAAACCGCAGCCCCTTATTGTTTTTTTTCCCGCTTTTTTATTACTCATATGGGCTGCGTTTTCCAAAAGACCGCAGCCAATAAGCAGCAGCCAATATCATCTTTACCACTAGTGTTATTATTATTATTATTTTTTTTTTTTTTAAAATTCATTTGGTCAACTAATTATATTCCTAAATATAACAAAATTAGTTGTATGTTAGAATAATATAACTCGTATTAATATGAATTACTTCGATAATATTTATCAGTTATTAATATATTAGAAAATTATTAGTCGTATATTACTATATAAGTTATACATTTTTTTTTTCAATTCAAAATTCCGACTAAAAATTGATTTAGTAGCAATTTAGTCGGAAATTTCGACTAACGCTTGTCAGTCGGAAAATTAGTTAGAAACTTTCAGTCGGAATTTCCGTGTTTTTGTATAGTAACGGTTAGAGGTTGAAAAAAACATTTTTCATGTGCTATTGAATTTAAGAAGATGATAAGATCTGATTTTCACTTATTAAAAAATTGGAAAAGTCTTGGAATAGGTTAGAAAAACAGTCTTTCTTTGTTTTTGTTGAAAATACATTAATCTTACCTAAAATTATTGTTTAAGGTCTAGTATGAGTATTAAATTGAATAATTGTTTATAGAATTTTTTTTTCTTATATTAAATTAAAAGACAAGGAAAAAGAATGACTTATTTTCTAATAAATATAGAACTAATTAAGTTGAATGAAGATTTTGAAATTTAAATAATTGATAAACTTTTATTTTTTTTAATTTTCTCTTAAAATGTACTATACATGGCATGATCAAAAGTTGCAAATAATTCAAATTCAGGTGTATAATTTATAACACAACCACACAATAACTATTTAATCGTGGCCTATAAGTCTTTATTTTCCATCATAAGTACTTACCCGAGACATAATTTGTGGCACAAATTTTTTGTCAGATAAATATTTTGTAGTGACATAATTTTTGGTGCAACTTTTTGTTTTCCACAAAAAATTAAATTTCTCGTGGCAAGATTTGTGGCGCAAGTGCTTGTTTGCCACGATATTAATTTAACCGTGGCAAAAGTGTTTGTTTGCCACGGTATATATTTACCCGTGCATGGCATAACTTGTGGCACAAGTGCATCTTTGCCAAGATTATATTTACCCGTGGCAAAAAACTTGGGTATGGTTGTGATATTGTCTTGAAACCTATTTATTCCGTGGCAAGATCAAAACTTGCCACGGATTTTGAATTCCCGTGGCATAATTAGTGGCACAAGTGATGATTTGTAGTAGTGATAGTTTAATTGACGGGCATGATGCCAAATGATGTATGGTTGGACAACAATGAAGGCAAATAGGGTTAGGGTTATATTCAGGCACCTTTTCTACATGCGTCAGTCAGTTTTTGAAAAACAAAAGAATTCACCCAAAACACTAGCTTAGTAGGTGAGAGAGCTCATTTACTCTATACACTCCACATTAGTTTCCCTTAAACTTATAGCAACATCAAATCCATTTTGTTGCACAGTTTTCCAAAGAAATCTCTTCTATACTCAATCAAATCATTTTTGCTCCACAGACAATGTTCGTATGGAAACAATACAAGGAAAATTACTATTAAGATTTCACAATCCACCCATTAGGATCATCACCATCGAAAGCGGGTAGTTAATTGGATGGGCCATCTTCTCATAGGTGCATGACAAGCTTCCCTTATTCTTCAAAAGTTTGGCATGGAGACCAATGCTAAAACCTCTTTTTGCTTTTAGCCCCTCAGTGAAGAACAAGTATTCTCAAAGAAAATGTTGCAAAAAAAGATAATCCTTAATCCACTAACATCTACAGATGAAGAATTTCAAAAAATTTCTTTTATACCTCTGTCCATAGTGTCCATTCTATTTAGGAACGTTCATACTCCCTTCGTTCCTTAAAGAAGTTCCCACTTTCCATTTTGGGGTGTTCCAATTGTTGTTCCCATAAGGAATCTTTCCATTTATATCACAAATTTTGGACAAAAATAACCTCAACCATCCTAATTTTAATATTTTAATATTCATTATGGGCCCACATATCTTCCACTAACTCCATTTTAACATTTTTATATTCCTTATGGTCCCCACATGTTTCCCACTAACTTCATAAAAACATTTTTTAATTAGTTGTGGTCCCCATATTTTTTCCACTAACTTTTTAAAATAATTTTTAATATTTGTGGTCCCTACTTTTCCTCCATCAAATTTATTATTCAATAAAATAATATCTCCACTATCTAAAAGATTCCACTTTTCTTAATTCCCGTGAACATTTTCTATGGGAACATCAATAGGGAACGGAGGGAGTAGTAATTATGGATAAGCAGGGCCGTCGATTGGCAAGGGCAAAGCGGCATCCGCCCAGGGCCCCGTGTTTTTTAGGGCCCAAAAAACTCATTTTTATGTATATAAGTGATATTAATTTGAATCAAATTTATATATAACTTACATTTATTTTCTAAATAATATGAGTTTTTAGTGTTTTTTGTAAAGTAGATTAAATATTAACATAAAAAACAAAAGATGTATAATATTATGCATTATGTCTTAAGTTTTTAGGGGCCTATTTTTATCTTTTGCTCTGGGGCCTAAAAATGTACGAGACGGCCCTGTGGGTAAGCCATAAATCATCACAATTACTTAGAGAGACAAGATAACCATGCAATCCACCATTCTTGCAAGATTCAATTTACTTTGTGAAATAGTTTACAACCCACCTTACAAAGTCAAAGGAAAAAAAGAGATTATTTCGCTCAACATAGCATCACTAACACTATGTTTGAATAGGATGAACTGGCGGAAAGGAAATGAAAGGATTAAACTTTTAGACAAAATAAATCCTTTCAACATCGAAAACTTATTGAAAGCAAAACACCAACCTTCCCCCGTATCCCTTTCCCTTCTCTCCCTTCCCCTCCCCTCATTTCCTCTCATTCCAAAAATCTTATCCAAACATCAAGGGCTAAGTGGATCTCATGATTGCTCAAGTAATCAACTTGTTAAATCAAACCCATATCGAATTTTCTTTTACTACTACAGTCAATTAAATTTATAAGTGTGCACTTCTCCTCAGATTAGTTCTACACCCCACCCTTTTTCTCCTCTACTTATTCACCAAGATCATTATTCAAAATAAAAAAGACCTCACCTCAAAGAAACCCACAAATTCAATGACAATTGGATTTCACCCTTTGACGGATAAGTTACCCAATACCTAGTGTATGTCTCACAAATATAGACAACATAGCCCGTAAATACTTAACCCAACAATCAAAAATTAATGAATAACTTTATCATTGCCTCAAACAATTCATCTGTTCACCATATTGTTGGGAAATTACTCTTATAACTATCAATAAAGCTAAATGAGAAAGATTTGACAAAAAATAAAATAAAAAATACAAGTACATTGCAACCAAATTGTGTGATATTCAAAGTGACTTCTAGCCTTAACTTCAAGCACTCGATCACACCTCAACCATATATTTGCGATGCCATTATGTTAATACTCGAAACTATTAGTTTGAAAAGTATTAACACACAATATAAAATTTTAAGATATACAAAGTTAAAATGTTAAAGCAAGTTGTTATATTCTTGACTTTGACACTAACTTTGAACACTAAATCAAACATGTTTTATCTAGTACTTTGGAGAAGGACGATAAAGATGTGTCGAGTCACGTAAGTTTAAAGTTTGGGTCATTTTATGAAGTGTTGCTTGATCAAATCAACAAGTTTTGAAGAAAACGAAGCTTGCTCGACCCACCTAAGGGCCGCTCGACCGGTCGAGCGAGTAAGGGGAAGTCGAGTAGCAGATCAAAATTAAGTCAATAGCATTCTGGAAGGTTGGCTCGACTCGAGCAAGGTTGGCTTGACCCAAATTTGGTCGAGCGAGGTTGTTAGAAGGTCTCATTTGAACCATGTGCTGATGGTTCAAGCACAAAAACAGAAGTCCAGGTCCACAGAAAATCAGAAAGTCAAAATCCATCAAAACAGCAGGGAAGTTTGACTAAAACATCTGCACCAAATCTTCACCAAACCAAGGACCAAAGATCTAAGGGAATGGATGGACTTGGGAGAGGGTTAACTTGCTACACAAACCAAGAGAAGCCCCTGAAAAGCCCTAGAAAGCAAGATAGGGCTCAAACAACCAGCACTGCCATTGGAGATAGGACAAATGAACAAACTATCTGTCAGTTGACCTTGCTGCACTTACTGAGTGAAGATCTGAGCCAACCAGACCATGCCAAGGCTAGAACTGGAATCTTGGCACATGGACTTAGCCACCAAGGGGCTAGGACTGCCTTGATCATCAACATGGAGCCCCCAGGGTTGGACTGGAGGTGGACTATTCAACAGATTTGAGTAGTAGCCCTTAGGCTAATTTTAGAACTTTATTTTCTGTTTTAAAAGTGCACATGTTGTGGCACGTGTTTTCTTTAGTGTCAATAAGGCTTAGAAAGACTTTATAGCCGTTATTATTGTATGGGAAGCCTATATAAAGGCTCATGACTTGTGTTTTGAGGCATTCATCAATTCATTATTCAGATTTTTTTCTTCAATTTTTCTTCAAACTTTGTTTGAGTTTGGAGATTGTGAGTGAAGCATTCTCTGTCCTTCTTTGGGTTTGTGAGTGAAGCAACCCCAAAAAAGGTCCCTTCCAGATTCGGGTGAGTGAAGCCTGAGTGTGTGGGTGGTGTGTTTGATCACGGAAAGGCCATAGAGAGGCATTGAGGGCTGCAAGTCAGGCCCTGAAAACCAAGAAACATTGAAGGCCTTGTCATATCTTTGATTCCAAACTTCATTGAAGGCCTTTGAGTGCAACATTGAGGACCCTTACACTATGTTTGGATAGCAAGTTTGGATGGAAAAGAAAGGGAGGGAAGGGGAAGGGAGGGAAGGGAAAGGAAGGGAAGAGAAATGAAAGGAAACTAGCTCTTGTTTGTCTAGAAGAGAATGGAAGAGAAAGGAAGGGAAATTGTGTTTTCCTTTTAAATCTTTCCACTTTTGAAGGGATTACAACCCTTATAAAATTTATCTACATTTTCCTTTCAATTCCCTCCCCTTAAAATCCTTTCCCTTCCATTTTGCTATCCAAACAAGGGATTCTTCTTCTCTCCAAATCCCTTCTTTTCCTTTCCCTTCATTTCCATCTATCCAAACACACCCTTAGTGAACCCCCTCACATGTTCTAAATTGGTATCAGAGCAAAGTTCGAGTAGGGACAAGAGGAGACACAAAGGAAGAATGAGCCAGGCACAGGACAATCAAGAAAGATCTGAACAGTCCAATGGTATACTCTTTCCTATTTCCCTCTTTAAATTCTGTACTAGAATTAAGAGAGACAAGTTTGAAAAATTTTCTCATTAACTTTACACAGTCTAAATTCATCTGGATAATTTCCTTAAAGAAAGAACCATTAATGCACAGATTTCTCAATCAGTGTCAGATTTTGTTAACAATTGTAGAGGTGTTTGCCTTGGGCCTTGGATTGTATTTCTGTTTTCTTGGTGTTTATAAACATCATGGATGCTAGAATAGAAGCCATAGAGGCAGCTGTGTAGGCTATTGCCCAGACCCTAGCCAATGCAGGATTAGGTAACAATGAAAGACCACCACAGATTCAGCATAACCCTATGCCTAGGAATCAAGAAGACAGGACCATCAGGATTGAGATCCATGATTTTGATGGACAGTTAACAGACCCTGATGTTTACATAGAATGGGAGGCTAGTCTAGAAAGGTACTTTGACTACAAAGACACCCCTCCTGAGAGACAATACAAGTTAGCAAAAATAAAATTAACCAAATTGGCAGCAGTTTGGTTTGAGGGCACACAGAAACAAAGGAGAAAGGAGGATAGACCTAGGATTGATACTTGGGAGAAATTGAAGAAACATTTGAGGAGAAAATATGTGCCAGCAAATTACAAACAACAATTGTATGTTCAGTGGAATACTCTAAGCCAAAGGAATAGAGGTTTTGCAGAGTACATATAGGAATGGGAGAAGTTATATGTTCTGTGTGAAGTGACAGAAACAGGTGAGAAGAGAGTGGGAAAATTTATAGCAGGCCTTAAGGATGAAATTAGGAGAAAACTCATCACCATACCCAATCTGACCCTACCACTTGCATGCAATATGGCCTTGACCATTGAGCAGAACTGGTGAAAAAGAAAACACCCTTCAACAACAACTACAACAGGACACCTGGGACTGCACCTCTTAAGCAAATGACTAGTCCTGCACCACCACTTAGGAAGGAGAACCAAGAGTCTAGGGTTAAGGGAAAATTAGTAGTACCCTTGAAAGATGTGTTATGCTTTAAATGCCATGGTCATGGCCATTACAGAGACTCTAGCCCCAATGCCAGAGCATTCACCACACAAGAGTGGAAAGATATCAGGGGAGATACCAAACCTAGGATGATGCTAGTTTCCATAAATGGGGTGGAAGAAGAGAGTTGGCCTTCTGTAAGTGAGGAAGAACTTGAGGGAACATATAGGGTTAATGAGGCAGGTAGGTTAGAAAGATATGAAAACAGTATTGAGGATAGTGAGGATGAGGAAGGAAGAAAGCAACTGATGCCTGAGGAGGAACACTACAACCTGATAGTCAGGTGGAGTTTCCATGCTGCACCTGAGTAGAAAGGTCCCAACCAAAGGGAAAACATCTTTCAGACCAAGTGTAGGATTAAGAGTAAGGTATGTGACCTTATCATATATGGAGGCAGTGAGTCAAATTGTGTGAGTGCAAGCTTAGTGTCAAAACTAGGATTGAAGACAAAGCCACACCCTCACCCTTAAAAGTAGAAATGATTGGATAGCAAGGCTAGTGGAGCAGTATACAGGCAATGCTTTATAGGGTTCAAAATATGAAGCTAGAGGATAAAATCATGTAGCTACACCAAGCATGAGGAGAAATTTAAGGATCTAGTACCCCTGCCCCCTCATAGAGCCATACCCCCACCACTTAAGGAACCCATTCACCTAATTAATAGGAAAGTGTGTGGGAAAGAAATCAAGAACAGGAAAGTAGTCTACCTATTTTTTCACCAAGGAAGTCAGCACCCCAGCTACTATACCACCTAAGGTCAGACCCTTATTAGAGCTATATCAGGATGTTTTTCCTGAAGATTTACCAGAGGGACTACCACCTGTTAGAGGCATAGAACATCAAATAGACCTCATACTAGGAGCCCTTCTACCCAACAAACCAGCATACAGGACCAACCGCACTAAGACCAAAGAATTACAGAAACAGGTTGAAGAGTTGCTGCACAGAGGGTATGTGAAGGAGAATTTAAGTCCTTGTGCTGTCCCCACACTCCTTGTGCCAAAAAAAGATGGGAGTTGGAGGATATGCATAGGCAGTAGGTCTGTTAATAAGATAACCATCAAGTATAGGTTTCTTATACCTAGGATAGATGACATCTTGCTGAACTTGCAGGTGCACAATGGTTTAGCAAGGTAGATTTGAGGAGTGGTTACCATCAAATCAGAATGAAGGAGGGGGATGAGTGGAAAACAACTTTTAAAACCAAGTATGGTCTATATGAGTGGCTAGTGATGCCATTTGGGCTCACTGGTGCCCCAAGCACATTCATGAGGCTTATGAATGAAATATTAAGACCCTTCCTAGGTAAATTTATTGTAGTATACCTTGATGACATTCTGATATATAGTAAGCATGTAGAAGAACACCTAAGACACTTAGAAGAATTGTTTAAGGTCTTAAGAGAACAAAAGCTATATGGTAAATTGGAAAAATATAACTTTCTGATGCAGGAGATCACCTTCTTAGGATTCGTCATAGGAAAAGAGGGTGTTAAGGCAAACCCATCCAGGATTGAGGCAATTAAAACTTGGCCTACACCAACCACGGTCACACATGTGAGGTCCTTCCATGGGCTTGCATCATTTTATAGAAGATTTGTGAAGAACTTTAGTTCCATCATGACACCTATCACTAAGTGCACCAAGAAGGCACTAGTAAAAAAAGTCTCATTAGTAACCCCCTATTTGTATCTTTTTTTGAAATATAAGATACAAATATTGTTTTTTGTATCTTATATTTTAACAAAAGATACAAATAAATCTTATTTGTATCTTGTGTTTAAACACACGATACAAATAATAGTTATTTGTATATGGTGTTAAAACAGGGGATACAAATAACTATTATTTGTATCTTGTGTTTAAACACACGATACAAATAACAGTTATTTGTATCGAGTGTTAAAACACACGATACAAATAACTATTATTTGTATCTTGTGTTTAAACATAAGAT
This sequence comes from Amaranthus cruentus, assembly GCA_019425755.1. Taxonomy (NCBI): domain Eukaryota; kingdom Viridiplantae; phylum Streptophyta; class Magnoliopsida; order Caryophyllales; family Amaranthaceae; genus Amaranthus; species Amaranthus cruentus. The sequence goes on along the minus strand of CM033458.1, from coordinate 4,958,829 downwards.
ACAAATAATAATAAAAAATGAAATTTCAACATTAAAGGCGGGGCTTCAATTTTTTAATTTCTAAACCCTAATATTTCCAATTGCTCTTTGCTGTTTCGTTCATCTCTAATTTGCTGACCAGATTAGGAGCAGTAGCATCCTGACCAGATTGAAGAAAATACGAAGTAATTCAATTCTTCCAGATTTCGAGCAGTAGCATCCTGTCTCATATGCCGCACCAGATTACGAGTTGTTTCTCTCTTGCTGTTCAATTTTCACACAGCAAAGTTGCCAAATGATGTAATTGTTCAGGTAAATACGAATAATTGAAGTAAATACGGGAAGAATTGAAGAAAAGAGTAAAACCATTTGGAAGAATTGAAGTCCCGTTCGTCTATCTTTGTTCAGGTAAAAGTTCATTTGGGACTTCAATTTCTTGGTTTTGGTTTTGGTTTGTTCTAATTTCATTTATCTAGTTTTGGTTTGTTTTAATTTCATTTGTTTGTTCAGGTAATTTCGGTTCTTTATTGTTTTTCATTTTGCTTATCAATTTACTTTCAACTTTCAACAAATTCTTTTATATGTTTTGTTCTTTGTTTTTATGTGATTCTTGATGTAATTGTTCTTTTTGTTGGTTTGATTTTTTTGTTGTTGGATAATATTTTGCAAGTATGACTTTTTATTGATTCATTGCTGCCTAGAATGAACACAGTAACCCGCAGAGTTTCACCCAGCTGCACAAGAAAGACAACCACGCCTCCTCAACTCTTTCCTAACATTTTTGTGAGATATTCTCTCCATTTTGAATTATTGTTTTAAACATTCAGTTATGACTTATAATTAATGATTTCTTTCGAAATTTGTTGTGGGTGGTAGTAGATTTAAATTGTGTTTTTAACTTTCAGTTATGGTTAGTTTATTAGCAATAGAAATTAGAGTTGTGGTAGTAGTAGATTATTCTTTTGCACTAAAGGTCTTATCTTTGTGTTGATTTGAACTATAATTACTGAATTCTTGTTTTGATATGGGTTTTTGTTTGATTCCAGTGTTGACTATTGAGTCAACCTAGTAATGAAATTGGTAATTTGAACGATGGGAAAGTGGCGCATCCGATCCACAACTTCCACCTGACGCTTTGCACCTCTCACAATCACTTATATTCACTGAATACTTCAGCTGCATAGGCCACTTCGTCATTTCATTCCAAAGCAACCCATTTTTTTTATTTCTCAACTCATCTATTCCTCACTTATCAATCAAAGCCGTTACGTTATTTGTGCAAGTACACGACTCACTAAACGAACTATAATTCGAAATGTTATCCAAATAAAAAGCCGAACCAAATGAACATTGGAGTTTGAACAAGGAAAAGAATAATAGTTTTTATACTTAGAAAAACAGCCGTTACTAATTGTACACCCATAGAATAAGAGTATAGGTTGATAACCTGGTTTTGGGTTTAATGTTGAAAGTAATGGATATTTACTTATATCTTGTAAATAACATCTTTCCAAGAGATTTTGTCGACTAACAGAAACGATTTGGGAAGATGAATTAATATTGACAACACTTAAACCAATATCACCATTCTTGTAAACAGAAATAGTTGGGCAATCAGCATTAGTAAGACAATTGAGTTTAAGATCAGAAACACCACAGAATTCAGGTCTGTTACCTCCCCAGAAAGGATAGCCTATGTTTTTGATTTTGCCACATGAATAAAGAGTTGAACAAGCTGTGTCATTCAATCAGGTATGTATTCCCATAATTGGTTGAATGCCATTCAGTGGATCATATCAACCTTTATAATTATAATCATATTAGCCTGTTATGATATATCTCACTAAACATGTGTTTCTTGTAGTACTTATTAGTAGGCTTTGAATTTTATTGAAATGTTGAATAGTTCCTGCTTTGTGCTGCATTTCCATGGTATATGCATTCTTGTTTCTGGTCTTTATTACTTTTATTACTTTATTTTGCATATTTTCAGATAATGGGGTCTTTTGGAATAGGTTAGAACAAAGTAGAATGTATATATATAAATCAGAATGCTACTCATGTTCATTTGCACAATGTATATGTATATGGAGTAGGCAATGTAGCTACTATTCCTGATTTCTTATGTGTAGGTCCTTCTAAATTCAATTTTTGGATCTTTTTCTTGTGTTTGCAATTTGTAACTGTAAGTGTAAGTTAATGTTCATAATTAAGTTTCAAATGGAATATTTGCAATTTGTAGATAATTTACATTTGTCTACAACAAATTAATCCTACATTAGTCATGTTGATGTTAACTTCAGGGTTTTTTTAATATTATCTTTTGATTCAAAATTCGTTTGACTACAACAAATTAATCCTATATTTGACATGTGCCAAACTGAATTCATGTTACATTCACATCTTTTCTTGCAGTGTTCACAAGTGAGAACCAATACAAATGATATTTCGACGCTGATGCAGTTTCTCAATTTGGTCCTTAGAGTTGCTTGGATCCAGTAGAGTAGTGTAGGCTATTGTAGTATAGTGTTGGTGTACAGGTTACTATATTTTAGTAGTATAGGAGGTTTTTTTGTTATTGGTTATTTTGTAAAAGATAAAAATTAATTGTATATACTTTTTCTTATGTATATTAATAATAATAATAATAATTTTTTTATCTGTTATGTCTCGTACTGTCTTGATGTCATATATATATATATATATATATATATATATATATATATATATATATATATGTATATAAAATGTATTTTTTATCTGTTATGCCAGGTTCGGTTTTTTCCTTTTAAATGTAGTGAGAGAAGTTAGAGAGAGGGGCTCTCCTAGGACTTAGGTTTTCCTCCCTTTGGAGGGCCTCATAGGGCGGCGAGTGGTGGTGTTAGGATGGTCTGGGTGGTGCGTTTTCACCGAGGTCTGTTCGGCTAGACGTTTTTTGGGTCTCTTCTTTTGATCCTTCGTGTTTTAGGGTCTTTTTCCAGGTTCGGTTTTTTCCTTTTCATTAGGCGTTTAGTTTTTTTAGCTTTATTTTGTTCTATCTGGTTTTGCTTTCTTCCTTTTGGTCTTTTGGGTTGGCCTCTGCTATTGTTTTTGAGGGGTTTTCTGGAGAGAGATTTCCAGATCTGTCATTTTTTTGGGCGGGTCCAAAAATCGGGTGTTTGCTATGGTGGTTTATTAGATTCGTCTTCTGTACTCGAGGGTTTGGGTTTTCAGCGACGTTTCATCTTCGAGAGGCTCAGGTGTTTGGGAGCTGGGGTGCTTGGCTCTTGTAGATCCTCTGGTGTTTTTTCTGGGCTTTCGTGTTTGACGCTCCATCTTCGAGAGTTTTTGAGATTGGGAGCTGGGATGGAATGTGATGTTTCTCCTTCTTTCTGCTCTAGGGGGTTGTTTTGATGGTGTTGAGATCTGATGCTCTGTTCCATGTCGTTGCTTTTTTGGTGGTGTGGGTGTTTTCGCCATTGCCGTTTTGGGTTCCTCTTTGTTTTTCGCTCTGTCATCTGGTGTGGTTTATATGGAATCCTTGGAGATAAGCTTTTTCTGGGTTGAGTAGCCGTTTTGGGGTGGGAAAACTGGTGTTTTGATTTGTCCTTGGTGTTTAGGAGTCCCGTGCCGTCGTTCTCAGGGAGGTTTATGGGATCTTTAGGCTGGTGTTTTTCAATGCCTTTTGGATTGACGGCGGGTCGATGGAGTTTCAGGGAGTTAATGGGGTTATTGGAGTTTTGAAGTGTCAACGGGTTCCAGAACTGGCTTGGTGTGACGGATTTCCAGTTCAGTTTGGTGCGGATGGTATTCCGGCTTGGTGTGGGCGTTGTTTCCTCTTCGTTTTTTGGGGAGTCTCAGGCGAATATGGCGTTATCTTTGGGCAATCTCTGATCTGGTGTTTTAATGGGGTTGGTCTGCTTATTCTATGGCTGTCAAAGTTTCTGTGCGTGCGTTTCATCATTGGAGTTTACGGGTGCGGGCTGGTGGTCCGAAGTGACGTTTGGAGTTCTGATTTCAGGAGGCAGAAGGTGTATTATTTTTGGTGTGGTGGCAGCTGGTTTATGTATTGGTGTTAGGGGTACGATGGTGGCTGTATGGGCGCGGGATTGGGCGTTTGGTTGCCGGACTCTATCGTGTTGGATGCTGCGTATCTGATATTATTACAGTATTGGGAGTTGGGTGCTTTTTCGGAACCTACAGCTGTACACGTTTCCTTTTGGGGTCTCTCAAAGTGACCATTAATATTTTCAATGGGGCTGCAGCTTTCTCGAAGAGTTGATGAAGGCTCTTGATTGCGGTGTATTGGTGTGTCTTGGTGCTTTGTAGGTCATGGCGTGTGTGTTTAGACGTCTTTTGTCCTCTTGGTGTTTTTTAGTTTTAAATCTATTGGTGTGTAAAGTCCTCGGACTATCTTTTTTGGTGTTTTGGAACGTTATTGCATAGCCCACCCCTATGCTGTTTTTGGGTGGCCTGTGTCTTGGTCTCCCTTTCCAATGGCTTTTTTCCCTACGGGGTTTTTTTATGCCGGAGGTTTTGGGGTCCTTAGTCACAGTGTGGTGTCTTTTCCTCTCTTTTCTTAATATATATTTTCTACATGCGATACAAATAAGGAGTTATTTGTATCGTGTGTTTCATACATGAGATACAAATAACTCTTATTTGTACCTTGGGTTTTCAAGAGATACAAATAATATGTTATTTGTAACCCACTTGTTAGTAACCCTCAATATAAGATACAAATGAGCTTAAAAACAAGATATAAATAAGATTTTTTTACTAGTGAGGGTAGCTTTAAGTGGACCCCAGAGGCTGAGCAAGCCTTTCATACCATCAAAGACATCATGTGCGGGGCACTTGTGCTCAAGCTACCTGATTTTTCAAAACCATTTGAGGTGGAATGTGATGCATGTGGGACAAGAATAGGAGCTGTCTTAGTACAGGAGGGCTGACCAGTGGCTTTTTTCAGTGAAAAATTAAGCAAAGCAAGGCTCAATTACTCCACCGATGATAAGGAATTTTATGCTATGATTAGGGCTTTAGAACATTGGTCTCATTAATTGAAGGTTCAACTTTTCATCTTATATACAGATCATGAGTCTCTGAAAAATATTCATGGCCAGCAAAAACTTAACCTTAGGCATGCTAGGTGGGTAGAGTTTCTGCAACCCTTTAATTTCTCAGCAAAATACAAGACAGAAAAGACCAATGTCATCGCATATGCCTTAAGCAGAAGGCACAACCTGTTGGCAGTCTTAGAAGCTAGGGCATTGGGGTTTGAGATGATCAAAGACCAATATGCAACTGACCCTGACTTTTGTGAGCTATTTAATTTGCAGCCTGTCAGAAGGAACCCCAGGGCTTATGTTACTTTCAAGAGGGTTTCCTATTCAAGGGCAATAGACTATGCATACCTAAAACACCCTTAAGGAGACTGTTAGTCAGAGAAGTCCATGAGGGGAGCCTAGGGGGTCATTTTGGGATTCAAAAGACCTTAAACATGGTGAGCCAATACTTTTTCTGGCCTGAAATTCTAGGTACTGTAGGAAAGCACATACTGAAGTGTTAAGCATGCATAAAGGCCAAAATCACCTTCCACAAAGGTGAATACATTCCTTTACCTGTTGCTGAGAAACCTTGGGAACATCTCAGTATGTATTTTGTTGTAGCTTTGCCAAGAACTCAAAGAGGCAGAGATTCTGTCATGGTGGTTGTTGGCAGATTCTCATAAATGGCACACTTCATAGCTTGCAACATGGTAGATGATGCCAAACACATAGCAAAGCTGTACTTTTCTAAGATAGTCAGGTTACATGGCATACCAAAGACCATTGTATTAGAAAGGGACAGTGAGTTCCTTAGTTTTTTTTAGAGGACATTATGGGGATTGTTAGGCACCAATTACTGTTTAGCACAGCCTATCACCCTCAAACAGATGGACAGACTGAGGTGACAAACAAGACCTTAGGGTCTATACTAAGAACCCTAGTCAGCAAACACTTAAGAGACTGGGATATCAAAATCTGCCAAGCAGAATTTGCCTACAACAGAGCACCCAGCTATAGTAACAAATATTCTCCCTTTGAATGTGTGTATGGTACTAACCCTTTATAGCCTATATCCCTCACTTATGCTAATATTCATAACAGGCCCAACAAAGATGTTGAGGACAACCTATAGAAAACAAATGAAAGATACCAGCAGAAAGCAAACAAGAATCTGAGACCCAGGAAATTACTGAAAGTGGGGGATGCTGCATGGATTTAATTGGGGAAGGACAAATTCCCAAAATTAAGAAATAACAAGCTCATGCCTAGAGCCATAGGCCCCTTCCAAATCACAGAGAAAATAGTCAAAAATGCATACAAAGTAGCCCGACCAGTTGAATACCAGATATCATACACTTTCAAGACAGGAGATTTTTGTGTGCTAGTTAGGGGATCTAAGTATTGTGTCGGTTCTTCTCCAGCATAGTCGGCTTTTCTTGAGACCAGGGATGATAACATGTTCGCTAGAATTGAGCCACATAGCCAAATAGCCTACCTTGAACTAAATTGACTTTAGGATAAGCCAGTTTTTGCCTTTCCTATTCTTTTGTAGCCACATTATTTAGCCTCCACATGAGCCAAATTATTCCCTCTTCTTACCTAGAGGATAGCTTAGTGATGGTGGGGTTTGTTGTATGCTACAGTGATTGTGGGATTTTGGTTATGATATCGTGGTTGTTGGTTTATATGACTCTACTCATTTCTTATCCAGCTCATTATTTCTCTCCTATTTCCTCTAGTGCTTTCATTGTTATTATTCATACACATTCTATGTTTTGAGGAGACCTCTCTCTTGTTTTTCATTAAGTTTTTGTACACATACATTTTTATGTTTGTGAGGAGGTCGATATATTCATTTGGGAGATGAGCTTGGATACACTTGTTATTATGAGATTTCACATTTTTTTGATAGTGTTTGGTGATAGAGATCATTGTGCTTACATGATTATTGGGTTATTATGGTGATCGGATATAGTTTTCATTGGTTTAATATGAGATGTTTGTGTGTGTTTTTTTTAGGGTCACTTGCTATCCTCCACTTAGCTCCACATTCTTAAATGTAACCCACCTTCACCCTAAGCCAACGTTACAACCCTATGCTAACCTATTCGACTTGGTCCGATCAGTTTGCTCTGTTCTAGAGTTAGATATGTCACAATCCCCATGATTTGCCCTTATTAGGTGTTTGATTCCCGACTCATCTTTAGTCAGAAGATTATGAGCGAAACACGAACCAAAATCAAACACACGAGCGTGATTGCATATTTCTCATATCTTTTGAGAAATTACCCGGAAAGCGTAGACTTTTGACCTCTCTAGGTAGTGGGTGGCATAGCCTGTGTTGTAGCTTACCCTAGTGATCTCAAGTTTGTGGAATTTGTCATTTTCTTTGGTACTGCGCTCATTCAGACCATTGTACTTGCACGCCTATGGCTAAGGAAGAGTTTTGGTTGTGCACAACTCGCATTGCTTTGATTTCCGCTCACCTTGGATCGCATCATATTAGATTTCGCATTGTAGTTTTTAGTCGCATATAGTTTTCACCCTTGCATTTGCATTGCATTGGATTTGTGGGTCTCCTTCTGATAAACCCTCACGAGACCTTACTCGTCCTCTTTGGGAGACCTTGAGGTTTAAAGGGCTTGTCGTACGTGCTAAGTACGACCGTGATTCCTACGAAAGTGAGTTTTAGGTTTTATTGCTTTGGTAGTTTAGTTTTGTTATGTTTTTGTTGTTAGTTTGTTTTTAGGGTGCCCATGTTCTTTCATGTTATCCTACCAAGTCTCTTTTCTAGGGACTAGCAAAGGTTTAGCTTGGGGGAGTTGATGTGCTCGTTTTAGAGCACATTTATCTCCTCATTTTAGTGTCGAATCTCGCGTTTTATATTGGTTTTTACACATCTTACGCATGATTTCACCTCGATCTTGTCTCTATGTCCTTTTAAGTGTTTTTAGGTATTTTGAGGAGTTTTCAAGCTGTTTTCGTTGAGTACGAGAGTTTGACACTTCGATCGAAGATGAGACACGCGCTTTGAGGCCTTTCCCGAGCATATCAAAGTATTCTCGAGCACCTTGCAAAGTCCCATGACCTTCTGGCACCTCAAAGGCACATTTCAAGGAAGATTATGGCCTACTCGAGCTCCATTCGGGCGAACCTAGCCCTAATTCGGTCGAATTGACTGAGTTGCACCATAACACCACAATAAGGCTGAAAGCACTTGCATTCGAGTGAACCAAGTGCCCATTCGGGCGAATGCCCTATAGGATTCGGGCGAATGCTTTTGAAATCCAACGTTTGGCTTTGAAACTTTCTGGAAACCCCGAATATGCTAGATTCGGGCGAATGGGTATAGATTCGGTCGAATGGGGCCCTAGATTTGACCGAATGGGCTTAAAAAGAGTGCAGTTTTATTTCTTCGCAAGTCATTCCACGTAGGATCTTTTAGGGGTATTACCACCATCTTTTGTAGCCTATATAAAGGCACTTTTCTGAATGTTCTCCTCATGACTTGAGAGGGAGTAACCCTCTCACTCTTGTTCATCACTCTTTATACTTTCCTTCTTCATTTTATGCCCTAGAGTAGATTTCTTGCTTTCCTTTACTTTGTTCCTCTTTATTTATGTAAGTTTACTTTCATTTATTCTTTTTATGTCATTTAATGCTTTCCTTTATGCTTTCATTTAATGCTTTTGTAGTCTAGATTTATTACTTTCATGTCTTTTCATTCCTTTATGCTTTCTCTTTAATGCTTTCATGTCTT